>SSSL01000061.1:0-18707 GCA_008086715.1 Sitobion miscanthi
TTAGTAATGTGACTAGTTAATTTTTGTGTAGACTTGAACATTGATATTCTGGTACCCTATGAATAATCCTTCTTTATTAAACTAAATGTTTTGAATAGTTTTTCTGTTTAAAATTATTGGGCATTTTTGTTTGTACTTTGTCATATGTATTCCTTAAGTATAATTTCCTCCATATTATTTTTTTTGTTTTCTAAAATGCATTTGACTGCGGGCGCTTACACCTACCATCAATTTTTTTTAAAGATTTTAACTCTAGCTGCATTTTTTGAACATTTCAATTTTATTCGTAATTTCTTTAACTGTTTTTGTAGTTTTTGTAGATATTATTTTATACATGATAACCTGATACCTCTGTATTATCGTTCTTTAGTGAGATTATCATTTTGAATAGTTTTTCTTTTAAAATTATTGGCATTTTTGTTTGTATTTGTCATGTGTGTTCCTAATATTTAATATTTTTTCTAAATACTTTTTTTTGTTTTCTAAAATGCACTTTCCTGCGGCGTCAACACCCCCTTTCAATTTTTTTTTTTTAGTAATGTGACTCTTGTTCAATTTTTGTGTAGACTTGAACATTGATAATCTAGTACCCTTTGAATAATCCTTCTTAAATGAACTACATATAATTATTTTGAATAGTTTTTTCATTTAAGATTATGGACAACTTAGTTTGAACGCTTAAACGTGTGTACCTACTATTTAATTTTTTCTAAATTTTTTTTTTGTTTTCTAAAATGCAATTGCCTGCGGGCGCCCACACCTCCCTTTCAATTTTTTTTTTTTAGTAATGTGACTCTAGTTAAATTTCTGTGTAGACTTGAACATTGATATTCTGGTACCCTATGAATAATCCTTCTTGAATAAACCAAATATTTTGAATAGTTTTTCTGTTTAAAATTCTTGGCTTTTTTTTTGTACTTTGTCATGTGTGTTCCTACTATTTATTTTTTTCTTAATTTTTTTTTTGTTTTCTTAAATGCATTTGCCTGCGGGCGCCCACACCCCCCTTTCAATTTTTTTTTTTTAGTAATGTGACTCTAGTTAAATTTCTGTGTAGACTTGAACATTGATATTCTGGTACCCTATGAATAATCCTTCTTTAATAAACTAAATGTTTTGAATAGTTTTTCTGTTTAAAATTATTGGGCAGTTTTGTTTGTACTTTGTCATGTGTATTCCTTAATATAATTTCCTCCATATTTTTTTTTTTTGGTTTTCTAAAATGCATTTGCCTGCGGGCGCCAACACCCCCCCTTCAATTTTTTTTTTTTTAGTAGTGTGTACCTACTATTTAATTTTTTCAATTTTTTTTTTGTTTTCTTAAATGCATTTGCCTGCGGGCGCCAACACCCTCTTTCAATTTTTTTTTTTAGTAATGTGACTCTATTGAATTTCTGTGTAGACTTGAAATTGATATTCTGGTACTCTATGAATAATCCTTCTTTAATAAACCAAATATTTTGAATAGTTTTTCTGTTTAAATCTGGGCTTTTTGTTTGTACTTTGTCATGTGGTGTTCCTAATATTTAATTTTTTCTAAATATTTTTTTTTTTTTCTAAAATGCATTTGCCTGCGGGCGCCAACACCCTCTTTCAATTTTTTTTTTTTAGTAATGTGACTCTAGTTGAATTTCTGTGTAGACTTGAAATTTGATATTCTGGTACCCTATGAATAATCCTTCTTTAATAAACTAAATATTTTGAATAGTTTTTCTGTTTAAAATTATTGGGCATTTTTGTTTGTACGTTGTCATGTGTATTCCTTAAGTATAATTTCCTCCATATTTTTTTTTTTTGTTTCTAAAATGCATTTGCCTGCGGGCGCCAACACCCCCTTTCAATTTTTTTTTTTTGTAGTGTGTACCAACTATTTAATTTTTTCTAAATTTTTTTTTTTTTTTTATAAAATGCATTGCCTGCGGGTGCCAACCCCTCCCTTCTAATTTTTTTTTACGATTTTGTCTCTAATAGAATTATTAATATTGATAACTTGAATCCTACGAATAATCCTTCTTTAATAAACTGAATATTATGAAAAGTTTTTTCCGTTTAAGATTATGGACATCTCAGTTTGAACTCTTTAATGTGTGTTCCTACTATTTTATTTTTTCTAAATTTTTTTAGGAGTGTGACCTTAGTTGAAATTTTGTGGAGAGTTGGACATTGATAATCTGGTACCCTATGAATAATCCTTCTTAAATGAACTACCTATAATTATTTTTAATTGTTTTTTCATTAAAGATTATAATCATCTTAGTTTGAACTCTTTAATGTGTGTTCCTACTATTTAATTTTTTCTAAATTTTTTTTTTGTTTTCTTAAATGCATTTGCCTGCGGGCGCCAACACTCCCTTTCAATTTTTTTTTTTTAGTAATGTGACTGTAGTTGAATTTTTGTGTAGACTTGAACATTGATAATCTGGTACCCTATGAATAATCCTTCTTTAATTAACTAAATATTTTTTTCTGTTTAAGATTCTTGGCATTTTAGTTTGTATTTAGTGTAATGTGTATTCCTAAAGTAAAATTTTTTCCAAATTTTGTTTTTTTTGTTTTCTAAAATGCATTTGCCTGCGGGCGCCAACGCCCTCCTTCAATTTTTTTTTTTAGTATTGTGACTCTAGTTGAATTTTTGAGTGGACTTGACCATTGATAACCTGGTTCCATATAAATATTTCTTCTTTTATAAACTAAATATTTTGAATAGTTTTTCTATATAAAATTCTGGGCATTTTTGTTTGTATTTTGTAATGTGTATTCCTAAAGTAAAATTTTTTCCAAATTTTGTTTTTTTGGTTTTCTAAAATGCATTTGCCTGCGGGCGCCAACACCCTCTTTCAATTTTTTTTTTTAGTATTGTGACTCTAGTTGAATTTTTATGTAGACTTGATTATTGATAATCTGGTGCCCTATACATAATCCTTCTCAAATGATTTACCAATAATTATTTTGAATAGTTTTTTCATTTAAGATCATGGATTTCTTAGTTTGAACTCTTTAAGGTGTGTTCCTACTATTTAATTTTTTCTATAATGCATTTGCCTGCGGGCGCCAAGACCCCCCTTCAATTTTTTTTTTTTAATAATGTGACTCTAGTTAAATTTTTGTGTAGTTTTGAACATTGATAACCTGGTGCCATATAAATATTTCTTCTTTTATAATTTAAATATTTTGAATAGTTTTTCTATATAAAATTCTGGGCATTTTTGTTTGTATTTTGTAATGTGTATTCCTAAAATAAAATTTTTTGTAAATTTTTTTTTTTGTTTTATAAAATACATTTGCCTGCGGGCGCCAACACCCTTTTTCAATTTTTTTTTTTAGTATTGTGACTCTAGCAAATTTTTTGTGTAGACTTGATTATTGATAATCTGGTGCCTTATGAATAATCCTTCTTAAATGAACTACCTATAATTATTTTGATCATTTTCCAAATATTTTGACTTATTTTGAGCTGTTTACGGACATTTTTAGTTTCCATTTTTTTTTCTATAAATATCAATAAAATTTTATTTGTTGGGTAAAAAAGCTTGAAAATTTAATAGAAGGCGCCTAGGTTATTGTTTCAATGGTAGATGAAAAAAATTTAAAATTATATAATTATTTTGTAATTAAAAATTTATAAAATGTTCAATTTTTGTAGCTAAGGATTGAAAATTTAAACTATGTTCCACGTAAATAAGTAAATATATAAATTACTTTATTCACAATAATATCATCAAATATACTTAGTAATATCATAGGTTGATTGACCGTTTTCACTCAGAATCATTTTTCTTATACAATGATATTATATCATTGAAATCAAATTTAACACCATTCATTACAGTGACCCACTTGTAACCTACTGTACAGCAGAGCGACATCCACTTACCCACCTTTTTTTTTTTTGTTAATTCGTTTGTGAGATACAGCTCCTCAAAATATTGGTGCTATGGTCGGTACCGCTGAAAAATTTTCTTTTGTAAAGCCCAGAAGCTACAACTGATAAATTCGATACCGTTCAATCTAACTACCAAAGGTGCCTAACATTAAACATATTGATAATTGTTGTACCAGTAAAAAGGTGGTCAAGGGGGTGTCGCTCTGCTGTACAGAAGTTTACAAATGGGTCAATGTAATGGAAGGTGTTAATTTTGAATTCAATGATATAATACCATTGTATAAGAAAAACGATTCTGAGCGAAAACGGTCAGTCAGCCTATGATATTACCAAGTATATTTGATGATATCATTGTGAATAAAATAATTTATATATAACTATTTACGTGGAACCTTGTTTTAAATTTTCAATTCTTAGCTACAAAAGTTGAACATTTTATAAATTTTTAACTACATAAAATAATTATTAAATTTTAAATTTGATAAATTTTGTCAAAATGTTAACTTTAATTGCTTATAAAAAAAAATTGTGCTTATGTATTTTTAATATTTTTCAACTGCTATTGTAAGAATATATCAGGAGCCTTGTATTAAATGTTCACACATTTTGTCCCAACAAATAAAATTTTATTGATATTTATAGAAAAAAAAAACTAAAAAATTGAAATTTGAAATTGTTTCTAAATAGCTCAAAACAAGTCAAAATGTTTTGGTGTAATCCTAAAGAACGACAGCCTCGTGCAAACACATTTTATACCATTATACGAGCGGAGAGAAAAGCTTCTGCAAAATCTTCATAATATACTCTTACGTATTAGCCATCATTAATATAGTGCACCCTCATCGCCTTAGTGTTCACTGCTCCGTACCCGCAACTGTCGACATAGTTCAAATATAATATTAATAATATAATTTATATAGGACGAGGCTCATAGCTTGTAAGAATTCTAAAAAATTATAAATATTATTATAACATTTTAAAACCAATTAAATCCAAACTTAAAAAAATCTGTCTGATACGTGTATAATATGTGAACATTGTTAACACACTATCTGTTTGAGCACCGCATATGCATTTAAAATATAACTTTAAATAATCTGCAGGGAAGAAAAAATAATAACGAATTTTCATTAACTAGTATTTGTAACGTAGTTTAAACTGCAGTGTTTTGGCACTATTAGTTATTACCATAATATATTACTGATGAGTGATGAGCATCCTTTTCAGATATAATGTATTTTATATAAATTGTATTATTGATTGACTCCCTCAAACCATGGTTGAAAAATATTAATAGTAAATTAATATATAAATACAATAATTAATTATAAAAACACATAGTGAACATAGTAATAACTCGATGTGGAACAAAGAAAATTTCAAATTTTGGTTGCACAAATCATAGATTGTATTTAAACAATGAAAAAACTTTTAGTTTTGTATTCTTGATCAGTATAACTAAATAACAAAATTTTAATAAATAATTATCGCAGCCATATAATTATATGTTATAAGTCTAGATTCTTTCAGATTTACACAAACAACAAAAATCTCGTTGCCATGTAAATGAATGTTTGAAAGTTCTACAATTCATATCAGTGTCACATAGTTACCACTTGTCAATATTCATTTCTTGTGATCATTACGAATAATTTTCATTCCTACGTATTTCCGTATAATCTTCTCCGTTAATTATTCTGCTTATATTATAATATTATCAGATAAATATGTCATATAGATATGTATCTATGCCTAACATGGCTGTGATAGGTCCACATTCCTCAGCAAATGTGATAGAGATTGGGTGGCGATCAACGTCAAATCTGAAGTTTAACCTCACCAATGATATACGGAGACCGGAACCGTCGAAAATTTTTGATTCCAAGAGTTTCCTGGACGGCAGGCTCTGTGCATCGATGCCGAATATCTCCGTTCGTCCAAATTTAACTGGCGAGACAGCTGCAGAGATTGGGTGGCGATCAACGCCAAATCTGAGGTTTAACCTCACCAGCGATATACGGAAACCGGAAAGTCCAAGACACAGACGTCCACGTCATTCATTTTGGCGCCAGACAAAGAAATTTGTCAGACGGTTGTTTTGTTGTTGTGGTTCTATTGACGTATGATAGACCAGTAATGTCGTAAATTATAGAGTTTAAAAGGTTTTTTAACGTCCCATCCCCTTCCACCGTTATCTCACTTCCATGTTCGCTAGTACTATTGTGTCCGGCCAGGATTCTGAAACCGTTTATCGTGTCCTCCATTGTCATTTGTACCAAGTTAGTGTAGGTTTGCCTCACGTATTTCATGCGCTGTACGTCTGTACTATCGTCGGCTCTTCACCACCTGTTTAATGTAATAATGTACTATGTACCTATAAATAATAAATTATAAATGATACTATGCTATATTAATTTACATGAATAAACGTTTTTGTTATAATCTATATATATAAAAATGGAGACAAAAATGTATAATATTGCATCAGTTGAGAACGGCTGGGCCGATTAATTTGATTTTTTTTTTTAAATGATAAAGAATGTCGGGGAGCGGGTTTATAGCATAAATTATGAACCTAACTCCTGTGTCCAGAATATTTAGAGACAAAAACTGAGTTACGCCAGTGGCGCTGTCTAGCAGATAAAAATAAAAATATTAATATAATATACAAATATCGATAATAGCAGGGCTTGAAATCGATTTTAAATATCGATAAAAATCGAAAAAAAAAACAAAAAATATATTTTTATATTCTGGTTGATATACATTTTTGATTATAGATACTTATAACTTTAGAGTAAACAAATATAATAGTTGGCATATTATTCATTTTATTTTGGAACATTATTGTTTTATATTATTTATTAATTTTTTCAATCAAAAACGCCTCTATTGTTTTTTGGAGAGAATTTTTATGCTTGAATCATGCCTCCTATGAGAAGAACAAACATTGGACGGCGTACACGTAATGTTGGATCAATTTAGAATTTCCATGT
Source organism: Sitobion miscanthi (assembly GCA_008086715.1). Taxonomy (NCBI): domain Eukaryota; kingdom Metazoa; phylum Arthropoda; class Insecta; order Hemiptera; family Aphididae; genus Sitobion; species Sitobion miscanthi. The sequence goes on from SSSL01000061.1 coordinate 6,880, forward strand.
TTTTCGCACGGGCAGCTGTACGTTGCCAGTTCGCGTGTTGGCAAACCGTCTTCGTTGTTTATTTTTGCACCAGAAAACAAAACGAAAAACATTGTTTATCAAAATGCACTCAACTGATTTCCGTAACAATTCATTTACATGGAATTCTTGAATTTTATTATCACTCTAGAGTTTATTTGAAGGCGTTAAGTTCACCTGGTCCACTTAATTTTAAAATTAATTTTTAGGCAAAACAACGTTTGCCGAGTTAGCTAGTATGTTATATATTTGGTTTTATTTGATAATATTTTCAATAAATGTGTCGACACGCTTGTGTAAAATTAATTTATGTGGCTTGTGAAAATTGTGTGTAGGTCTATATATCCAGGGCCGGATCTAGGGGGGGGGAAGTCGGGGATTTATCCCCGGGCGTATAATTTTCGTGGGCGTATTCTAAATGTTTTAAATTTTAAAACGGACTTTGAAACAAAAGTCATAACTACAAAATAATATTTTAATAGAAATGTGTAATAATGAGTATGTGAATAAAATAATATTTTTATTTTTAATTTTAACAAGTAATAACAATGTTATTTTTAAAAGGACAAATAGGTACGTGGAATTTGCAGTGGAAATACCCGTCCGCGACTGTTGGCGGGTTGACTGTCGCTGCAGATCTAAAATAAAATATTAATTGTTCAGTGTGGGAAATTAAAATATTGTTGAATTTGATTTTATTATCATTGTATTGTGATTCATCGATTCGTGTGTCCGTGTTAATGTGTTATATTAATAATAATATAGCCTGTATTAGTTTATAAATCAGTTTATTTTATACATTTTGCTGAATTCCATTTTAATTTTGACACCGCAACAGTTAAAAGACATCTGTGCTCAGTCATTAGTACTCAGGTAGTACAACCAAAATTAACAATATTACTAGTTTTAGTAATCTGTATGTAGACATGTAGTCATTAGTTTTTTTGTTAAGAATATTTGTGAATATCTAGTATTTGTTAGGGAACTTTATTAAGTCGCAGACCGCAGGGCAACCTTTTTTTGGAATTTTATTTATTTTTCGATCCGTAGATTTACTCTCCAATTAGTGATATAATGAAGTATGGTAAATTACATTGTTTCCTTGCATATAAATATTAAATACATATTAATAAATTATATAGGTATATCTTTTTTATGAATTATGTAATTAGTTATTTAAAATGGCTTCATTAATTGTAATTAATTGATATGTAATTTTTAATTAACAGTTATTTATTTTTTTTAAATAGAACATAAAATGTTACTTACTACTGTTTTAATTTTTTTAGATTATTTATTAAACTAAATACGTATTTGTAGGTTTATAAAAGTCTTTATACTTAACAATGCCTTTTTACAAACTGAACTTTTTTGTAAATATTACTATAGCCACTAGATAAATGAAAAAGAACAAAATTAAGCATTGTTACAGATTACACCAAGTACATTGTTATTTGAATTTACTATTTAAATAATATTTTATTTTCTTGATTAACTTGATAGTACAAAAGTACAACATAATTAAAACAAAAATACTATCCTATCGATGTGTAGCTTAAGTCAGATCGGTTATTAATTATCATGTTTTACCTATTCATCATATTATAATAAAATAATTTAAAAAGAAACTTATTAAATATTCTGGAGTTAATACACGAGTACTCAATGACTGACATATTCCCAAATATTTGTATTGCTATTCGTTTGTATCTAACATTGCCCTGTACTACCGCATCATGTGAACGAAGTTTTGGTAAACTCAAATTAATAAAAATGTATTTACGATCCACGATGAACCAGAACAGACTTACTAACTTGTTACTTCTATCAATCGAAAAAGAGATCACAAAGACAGTTGATTTTGATTCAGTTTTGATAATTTTTCTGCAATCAAAGCCAGAAAAATAAAGTTTCAAATATTAAGTTTAACATTTTGTAAATTTGGAAAATGTAGAATAATATATTTTATTATATTATACATTTAATACATAAGTTATAGGTAATCATTATACTATTTCAATTTTCAGTACTTAGTTATATTTTTCTTTCATTGTAGTTTTTCCGTACTTAAGTAGATACATAATATGTAATAATTATGAAGTTTTGAGTGCAACAATAACAAAAATTGAAAATGTATAAATATTGTTTATTTACATAGATTTGTTAATAAATAATTTATAAATGTTATTATTACCAATATTATTTTTTCTAAACCTGAAACTTAGAAATATTAACCATAGATTTTAGCTTTAAATACACCATTAAGAAGTTCTTCTAAAAATATTACTTGGTCATATAAAAATTAATTTTTTTTTTTTTAAGCTAAAATTGTCCAAATAATTTGTGATAAATAATTTATTGGTCCAGTATATCGCAAACGGCTTTATAAATGGTTGGTGCTCACACTACTACCTGTGTGAGTGTGCTTGATTTTTCATAAAAAAAAATAATACTAATTCTGGTCACTTCCCTGAAATTTCCTGAAAAGGGCGTATATATTTAATTTTCCCCGGGTGTTAAAAAGTTAAGATCCGGCCCTGTATATCGTATATGTACCTATATCGTTCTGGTTTAATATACATTCGGTTTTTTTCAACCAGTGTAAAAATCTCTGGAGGAACATATTTGTATCGAATTCTCAAGTTTTTGACCAAAGAACAAAAATTGTTATCAACAGGGTACATCGAAAAAAAACCATAATCACGCCAAGATTCATGATAAAAATGGTTACATCAAACTATTATAGCCGAAAATATCTTATATTAGTTATATTGTATGAAAATTGGATATTAACTATTAATTTCGTAAGACACTTATTCTGGGATGCTTAAACAATTCGTGAAATTTAATCGTTCACTTTCAATATAAATGGTTTGCTAGCTTTCCTTGGTTAGTGTATATTCTGATATAGACAATGAAGCATTTTGTACATTTTGTGTAGCTTTTTCAACAAATTATACTGTAATGAATACCTAACCAAACATAAATAAACAGGAACTACTTAATAACACCTGAAGAAAGAATTGATGAAATACTGTTTATAAAAAAAACCGTTTATTTAAATTTTTAATCCTTGAAAAAGGATTTTTAATATTTTTCAAATGTCATTGTAACAATATAGTAGGAGCCTTGTATTGAATTTTCAAGCTTTTTTATCCAACAAATAAAGTTTTATTGACATTAATAAAAAAAAAAGCAGGTAAGTGGATGTGTCTGCTGTACAGTAGGTTACAAGTGGGTCATTGTAATGGATGGTGTTAAATTTGAATTCAGTGATATAATATAATTGTATAAGAAAATTCTGAGTGAAAACGGTCAGTTAGCCTATGATATTGCTATATAAGTAATAAGTATATTTGATGATATTATTGCGAATAAAGTAATTTATATACAACCTATTTACGTGGAACCTTGTTTTAAATTTTCAATCCTTAGCTATGAACATTTTATAAATTTTTAACTACAAAATAATTATTAAATTTTAAATTTGATACATTTTGTCAAAATTTCAACATTAAATGCTTACAAAAAAAAACTGTGCCTATGTATTTTCACGCATTTTATCTAATAAATAAAATTTTATTGACAATTATAGAAAAAAAAACATGTCATTGTAAAACCAATACATTCATTGCTCCTCTAATTGGTGATGTGACCCCTCGATTTGAGAAATTGACAGCACTTTAATAAACAGTGATGCTGGTTATTTCTTATCATTTAACATACATGATTAATTAACACAGTGTTTTACATTGTATACACTTTATTTTGAAAATCAATTTTTATCTACATAAGTTGTTCAAGTGAGTAAGTGACCCCCGTTAACTTCGATGCACTTATAGAGTTATACCACACTACAATGTTATGGACTTGAAGTTTTTTCCAAAAAATTTGATGTTAGCGAATGATAATATATGCTATTACACTATTAATTCTCATCAATAGTTCATATTATTATCTATTGTTTACTCGTATAATTATTATAAGATCGTTAAAATATCTTATTTCATCCAAATTTGAAATTAAAATTTCCAAGTATAAATAAAACTGTGTTTATATATTTTTTATAAATTTTAGTTACAATATGAACTACCTAATCTTTTATTCAATTTTCAAAATTATTCTATCTTTAAATGTATATTTTGCGTATCGAGTTTAGGTATTCGCATCGATACTGATTGACGATTACATCGTATCGAAGCTGATTCTGAAGTTCTAACGTATATTATCGTGTTGTACAGCCAATTTTTTAACTTCTTTATTTCTATTGTCATTATATTTCTAGGTATACAATTACTGTATTATATTTTATTACTATGGTTAATTAGTTATATAATATGTTCACGAAACAATGTATTTATATATTTTATTTGGCAGTATATTTTTTGAGACTTGGAAAGTGTTTATACTATTTAAATTATAGCCTAATTCTCCAACCAAATAGAGTTACCTAGCTTAAAAGTACCTTATATAAATGCAAAAGTATAGTTTCATTTCCCGCAAATCAAATTTATTCAAAAATATAAAATATGTATGTATAGAGTACTGAGTAGTATGGATAATTTAATTATACAGTGTATCATAGACCTGTAGTTTATACTTTATAGATCTATGCAGTGTAGCTAGATAAGTACCATGTTTTCGCGGACACATGGTATAGAATATAGATAATAAAAAAAAAAATACCAAAGTCTAAGTGTTATTTTAATGGTTTAATTGCATGGGCATTGTGTATACAGTATTGGCAAAATATCGAAACGCGGTCTGGTGTAAACAATTAGTACCTTCCTATTCGGGAAATGTAGATAAAGTTTTATATTGGTTATTTTACTTTTTCTAATAAACTAATTTTGTTATTGAAACTTTATACGCTGTCCGCTGGTTTAGTTAACTGTGTATAACTATACACTTCACTTAAAGCAAAACGTATACGAAATGTTGGGAAAATGCATACAAGCTGATAATAGTATCCCCACTCATCGTAGGAGGAACCCATCTAACCATTGGTACGATCGGCGTCAACAGCGCTTACAGTGTTAATTTGTTTTGCCAAAATGGAATAATTGCATTACCCGTATAGAAAAATATTCATTTTTTTTAAATTTATTATATTATAATAGCCAATTGGTGTAATATAGGTATTTTAGAGATGGGCAACTGACACCAACCAAAGAACCAGATGAACTATAATTTTTGTGGATTTTCTTTGAAAAAATATTCATTTTTAAACGCACTGCGGTTCTTATAAAAACATTCGTGTATAATAGGTATGCAGTATGAGATAAATAGGTACTGCATGCTAGCTGCTTAGTAAACAGATAGTATAATTACTAAAATATGTATACATTTAAAATTTAATGATTTTAGCTATACATTTTTTGTTTTATCTGTGCCACCATTTGGTTGTTTTTTAATATAATTCTAATTTTTTTTTCTAATTTTATCGACCAAATAATTGTTTATTACACTTTTAAATGTATCTTTTGCATCGAACCGATTATACAATATATATTTTATCGAAAATGATGTGAAGCCGTGTGACGGGAGAACGTGACTGCTGACAGGTAGATTATAATAGTCATGACGAAATATTAAATATTATAGTTGTTGGATAAAATTTTATTTTAAATAATGGGCATTGTATAGTGTATGTTAACTATAAGTGACATACCTGTTTATTTAGTCATGTTAGTCATGACAGTCGATAAACGATAGTATCACATTGTACGCGCGAGCGACCACGACGTGTTCTCTCTTTACCGTCCGACCATCGTTTATTGTGTGTCCTTATAATAATTTTTAATAGTAATACGAAATTTGTTACAGACGTATTCAACATAATATTAAATACAGTGTACAGTGTCCTCTCGATAATCCGAATAGTAATAATATGAATAACCAACTATCCGCGAATGACGTTCGTATTTCTGGTCCGTTTTCTCAGATTTTGACCTCTGTGAATTTTTTGGTTTGTGCGCGTGTGCCTGTGAGCTTGCATTTACACTTTTCACATTGAATGAGTGCGGGAAGGTGAGCCAACGAATTCCGAGTTTGGCTACGATTAACGCACTTCTTGGTGGTATTCTGGCTGGCGATACGGCGGGATACAGCAAAGACGCGGGCGAGTTCGAAAAATGTATTAAACATCAAAAGGGAGTGAAATTTGGGTCCACATTGGCGTTGGACATTGTCTTGATGGCTCGTTTGCTAATCATCTTAGTAGCATGGGGAACTTAAATAGGAGCAGAGGATTGAACGCTGAGGTACATTAAAACAAATTAAAGATAATTTTAAATAAAAGATAAAATTCTACTTTGCCATTCAATATACCTTTAATGAACCTAACACTCGCAGTATGTCATCGTCCAACTACTAATGTGTGTACCTCATATTTTAACTAGAATATAGAATACACAACGAATATTGTATGGTTCACAATAAAATTAAAAAAATCGTATATGTAAATATAATTAATATAGTCACATAAAATATACTCATTTATGGGGTGGTAAGGTGGGAATTTATCCCTATCTGATTTTAAAAGCAGCCCGGTGGTCTGGAGACGGTTGATTGATTAACCATTATTATTTTATTTGATTTTCAATAAGAAAACGGGCTGTGAAACCCAAAACTTAGTAAGTACAAGTAATTTTTAAACAATATCTTATTTTACATGTTCAAATGTTGAATTTAATCATATAGAGCTGAGTAGTCAACGTTAAGCTATTCATTGGCCAAACTCATTAGGCGGCGAAGAGTATAATTAGATAAACAGTGAAATAAATAAATGAGAGGTATGTAAAAGTGAGAAGAATTTTTTGGTTGACGAGAAGGCACTCCAAAATAGATATCAGCTAGTAGAGTAGGAGAACCAGTATAGCCTGATATATGTTTTGTTAGGAATGATAGACTAGACTTATATTTTATTAGCGCAAAAACATGCCTATATTTATAATATTTTGAGAAAATATTGTGTTGTGAAGTTACTAAGAAATTACTGTCACAATGATATAATATGAGATATCATATGTCATGAGTTGACGGCGGCCAGCGTTTGGGTAGGTTTAGTGGTGGAAATGCGCGAGAACGGACGAGTTTTGGTCGCTGCCCAGTTGCGTTCTCTCGATGGCACGAGTATAATTATAAAGATAATACTAATGATTACAAAAACTTAGTACGAGTTTTTAATTTATAGTGCGTGAAGATAACAAGTATCAATAATTACGATATGATAAAAATTTTATTAAAATCCTCTAGTTGTTTAGTTGTCGGTTGGTAATGTGTGACCTCGGCATAATATGATCGTCTTTGAGAGGAAGCGTTGATACTTCAGAGCTGATTAGGACGAGTTGACCTCGAGGTAGAGTGAAGAGTATTGATTTCTTTAGATAGTGTTTGTATTTGAGATACCTTTTATAAGAAGCTGTATAGGCTATTGATCTAGAGGTTGTTTTTCGCGGTCAACGGCCTTACTATTAGATGGCGAAGTGAATACATTATCATCTGCAGTAACATTATCATCTTCATCCACCGAAAGCACGGTTTAACACTTATTGGAGAACTGAAAGTTTTGTATTTTTTGTCACCCGATTTGGGCGCCTTAGAAGTAGACGATAAAAGACGTCGGCGTTTTAATTTTGTCGGTTGCAGTTTCACTGAATAGGCGACTGTCATCCAAATGACTAAAATAATATTTCCATCGAAGTACCTAACTATTTATAGGTTTTAGATTTTGTGGTTTTCAATAATAATAAACAAAGACAACTATATAATATATTTTTAATTCAGATAAAAAACTTCTATACATTTTTATTTTCAACTAATAATTATAATTTACAAGTAGCTGATTTTGTTTTTTTAAGGGGAGCGGTGTCTCAAAGTTTTCCCTGACGATCCATCTCTGCATAAACGTATAAGTGTATACTCTGTTCGCCGAGAGAACACGCCGCAGCTCGACGAAAATCGGCTCGTTCTGCGCATCCTCTCGCGTCACCCACCCATAGCTGCCGGCGGCAGGACGTGACTGGCGACTGGCGTCGCTAGCATCGGCGCGGTCACCTATTTTCGTCACGAATCTTGAAGGGGGAAATAGAGCCTCAGCGAACGAGCAGCCGGGGTGTTCTCTCGGCGAACAGAGTATACACTATACTATACAGAGTCCATTAGCCAGGTATGACTAATAGTCCACGAACGTGATCGCCCACATTTGTGTCTGTGTCTCGCGGAGAATCAAAATGAAAGAAATATCGTTATGTACAGGTCGTTGCTAGATAAATTGTCAAGGTGTGGCGGCGAGATAATATAAAAACAGTATTGTAAAAAAATACGCTTGGTTACAATAAATTATTACTAAACATTTATTATTATTAAAAGAGACTACGTTTCGCTTGCTATGCTAGTTATTATACCTAGCAGCATGTCAAAATCAGGACGATTATTTGTATCGTATGCCCATGGTGTGAGATTATTATTGATATATGTATCTATTAATTGGCTGGCATTTTCATCCATTGACCTTGGCTCAGCATTTTGATCTAATGGTTGCGGCCCATCATTTCCATTATATAACTGTAAACAAATAATAAATATTTTATTAACTTAATATTTTATTTTAAAAACTATTTTATAAATTACATTTTTATTATTTGGGAATATATCTGAAGCATGGTTATTCAAATCGAATGTTGGCCAAACCATTTCTGATGGCTGGTGTATTGTTTAGTACTTTCGATGAAGTGATGGTCAGATTTCCATCAACTACCTAAAATCATATATATTATATATATATATATATATATAATATTAATTATGTTTATGTACCTAATAATATGTATTTAATAATTCAAGGCTGGGCATTAACGAGTTAATAAGTTAGAAGTAAAGTTAAAAATTAAGTTAATTTTAACTTATTAACTTAACTTACTAGTTCGGTGTTTTAATTAACTTAACTCATTTGCCTCTACATTAACTTAAAATCAACTCATATTTTTCTTTATTTTCCCAATTAAGTTAATTTTGAATATACCTATTATCTAGAAAAATATTTTGTTTATTACGGATTTTCGTTTTATAATAATTATTATAAGTTCGCAGAATATAGAAAATATTATTAGAAAAAAATAAGATTTATTTACAAAGAACTTCGTATTTCTGTTCAAAGATAAAAAGTAATATATTATATTAATAAGTTACTTATAAATATTAATATAAGCCAAAGGGGTACATTAGTCGCCCATCTGAAGACATCGAGGCCAAGAATTATATTTATAATTCATAATACCTATTCATTAAGCATTATAGTTATTAATTATTTTTTATTAGTACAATAATGATTATCATAAATTGTTTGAATATTAATATACCTATGAATGATGATTACTATTCAAGTGATTATCAACTATTTTATTAAATGGGCGGCACCCGTTCGCCCAAAATCAACCTTTCTCGTTTCGCCCAGATATTCGTTTCCACCACGGACTAAGGTATAATGGACTGGAAACGACATGGTGGGCGGGTGACGGGGGACGGCCTGCAAAAGGTTCCTCTGTTATCATCAACACTCATAATTGAATGTTTTCAGCGCTACCAGTGGTTTTATTTAGTGTCACATTTTGTATCGGGTTAGGTTTTATACAGGTGGCGCTGTAAACTCTCAATTATGAATGCGACTCTAAACGCATCACTAAATTTTCTAGTGATAAGTTCTTATGTACTATCCATTCTTATATTATCTTTGCGTAGAATTACCGACGCCAGTCGGTAGTCACTGAGTCACGTCCTACTGTCAGTAGCTTTAGTTATGGGTGCGATGAACGCGAACGAAACGACTTTTGTCGCGCCGTGGCGTGTTCTCTCAAGGAATAACTGTAGTATGAAAAATACGGACAACCATATCTCTGAGGACATTGTTTTTAGCGAAACATTATGGGCATGCAATTCGGCGAGCATATAGCTCACAACAAACTCGTGTGAATCGTTTCACTCGTATTTCAATAAAAACTTTTATTCTAACTCTCCATTAATCATAAGCTGGTTAAATATTTTATGCAATGACATCCAGACAGAAATGAATAGCGTTAAAATTCTAAAAAAAACAAAAGACAAAAAAACGAAGGAAAGACAAGAATATAACGAAAAACGTACACTTTTATATAGATCTGGCTAAGTTACCAGGTATGAGTTTGTAAAAAGCGTGTAGACATTTTAAAAAATAATAATTTTTGTAAATGTATTTTGTGATGACTTTTAATAGTTTTTTAAAAATAGTTTTTAGTAGACAATAATTTGTATTATAATTTTTAACTGTACCAATGTATCATTGAATATGTATTTTTAAAAATTTTTACGATGACATTTTACAAAAATGCTATCAAAAAATAATATAACGTAAATTGTGTAATGCTATTTTTTAAATAGTTAATTATAACGTATATATTATATTATTTAAAAATTATTTCCAACTTAATTTGAAAACGACAAAAATGGGTTTGGTCGAAACGGGTATCTAAGCGAAACGGAAAAGGTCGATTTTGGACGAAACCCTATTAAATAATACTTCATAAATGCTTTTTTTTTATTATTAACTTAACTTATTAATTTAAGTTAAGTTAAGTTCACAGTATTTGTTAATTTTATTTAAACTTAATTGATATATTAAAAATGTCTATCAACTTAACTTTTAATTTAATTGAAAAAAATAAATACTTAACTTAACTAAGTTAAAAAATATCCTAAACTTGCCCAGTATTGTAATTAATATACCTTTTGCGAGTTTTGCTTATTCCAACGTTTCTCCCACAGTTTTGCTAGTTGTGTAGATGCACATATTTTGAGCTGATTAGCTAGGTTTAGTCTTGATGTTATTACTTTGTCGAATTTAACGTTCTTAATAAAAATCCTCATTTCGTCTACATTTTTTGGTGGCGAATCAACTTGTGTAAGTTTCTTGTCTAAGTACTCGCCAACCTCTTTTACTTGTTTTAAAATGAAATCACGGGTATATACACCTTTTCGTTCTATTGTTTCACATATGGCACAGTAAAAATTTTGTAACTTTATAAGATCTGTTCCATTTAATAATACTCTACATCCGATATGAAATTTTGACTCTATCACTAGCACATTTTCACCCTTAAATGTCATACTATTTAATTTGTATTCTCCATTCTCCAAAAATGGTATTCGCTTATATTTCTTATCTAATACAAGTGGTATGATATGCCCCAACAGCTCAAACATCCGCTTTAGAAAATTTATGGTAATATTTACATGGCTTGATGAAGTTAGAATTTGTATGGTGATGTTGAATTTGTCTGTAGGATTAATGCCAATGTGTACAAACTTGTGACTCTTGAAGTCTATCGTGAAACTAGTCGATTCCATGAGTTTTGCAGGTGATTTTGGTGAAATATATGTAAATGACTTCTTATTATATAAAGCAGCCATATTTTGAATTGAGCCAGCCATTAAAACACTTGGTGTAAAAAATTACTTTTAGAATAAAAATCAGTGAAATATTTGAATCTAAAACGGATTAGTAAATAATGTGCACAACGGAAAAAGACTGGTGACAGACTGAATTAGATGTTGCGGACGTATCTATTTTATATGTTTTCTTTGCAGCTGTCGTAACATTCATCACCGCTGCCGTTTTTGACGCGTTCTATGAGCAGGACGACCATCAGCCTTCAACGACGTTTTATCAATGTTGTCAAGGTATTTGAATAGTTTCATCTAATATACAATATATTCAATTTTTTTTCGACTTCTAAAAACAATGTTTGAATTTACCTTCATCGACATTTATACGA
>SSSL01000342.1:0-17671 GCA_008086715.1 Sitobion miscanthi
TGTAAATATATAATAAATAATCAACAGCTCCGGTCGCCGAGTGGGTAGGTAGTGAAAGAAACAATATTAATCGGTAATCACAAATTTCAGACATTCCGTGGTTCGAGTTTGTTGACTAATAATAATTGTACTTCTGTAATTGGTTGCGGGCATGCCGCACGCGATAACAAAGTACGCCGTATTATATAAATAACTTATATCTATTGGATAACAACAAATTTGCGAACTATTTTTAAGTATATTAATAATTCTCGAACGCTGATAGCTATATTTCTATAAATACATTAGTTGTTTTAATTTCAAACAGCATAATACATTAATATTATATAATACCTACTGTTGTCTGTTATTAAAATAATTTACATTTTAAAAATTCATTTTTCATTTTATTTTTATTAATTTTTTTATTTCCGACCACAAAATTTCGGCGCCCCCAAAATACTGGCGCCCCGGGCAGTTGTAGCCAGTGCCCCCCCCTAAATGCGGCACTGTATGTTCTAACATAAGCATAAAATTAAATTAAACAATAATTATATACACGGCTATATGGCTTTTATTATGTTGTTAAATATCAAATATATAATATACTATGTAGTGGGTACTACAGTTTTTAGGTGAGTTAAATTTGGTATAGCATACAAATGACGCTACATATTTTAAATAATAAATATTAAAAAACAAAATAAAAATGTATGTATAAAATTAAAGTCTGGCAATTACATTGTATGATTATACGACTATATACCATTTGCAACAACTTATATATGTAAGTTTAATTGAGAGTAATATATGAAATAAACTATTTATAACATAATAAATTAATACTGGATTTTATTAGCTACAATTTATATTATTTACAGTGTATGTGCAACGCAACTATCTCATTTAACACGGGCTGGATTGTATGGGATGGGTCTTTTTAATTGAATTGACAAAAGTAATATAACTAACATGTATGTATACTATGTAGTGCTTATCATACTAAAGTTTAGGTGAATTAATTGGTCGAGGTAATGTATATGACTATACTACTTGATATTACTTATATAGGTAGGTTTGATCGTTTGACATGGGCTCGATTATGTGGTTAAATATTAAATATAATATACTATGTAGTAGGTACTTAAAATATTACAGTTTTTAGGTGAGTCAAATTATGTACCCATATTCATAGACAAATTATAACTTTTTATGTATTTAATTCTGCCAGTTTAATTGTATAATGGTATGACTATCCTATTAAACTATTTAATGAATACTATTTTATTATCTACACATTTTTTAAGCAACCCACCTATATTATTAAACAAAGGCTGAATTATAAGGTTACTTTATACTTGAATCGACAGTAGTAGTACAATAAAACTAACCTACTTGAATAATATTTAGTACCCTCTTAATTCATTACAGTTTTTAAGTGACTTGATTGATCGAGGAAATTATACATTTTAATGCTGTAGATACCATATTTTTAATAACTAATAGATCTTCATGTATATCAATATAGTCTGGTAGTTAAATTGTATATGATATGCCTATACTGTTTGATATTGCTTATGTAGGTACGTGTATACGTGTAGTTATGAGTATTTAATAAATATCGTTTTTAAGTAAGTAATTTATGAACAACTATATTATTAGTTTAGCGGCGTCGCGTCGTTATTACTATATACAGGCTTGAATATATGCGTCGGAGTGTTAGATTTTTTTCGCGTATCACGGTTTAAAAGTCATAGATTTGACTGCTGTTTTCAACTCGATAGGTAGGTTTGTAAGTTTAGGCGTACGTGCGGATGACTTGCAGGTCGTGGTTTCGATTCCGGCAGCCGGATTGTCGTAAATTTGCGGCGGCCGTGATAAATCCTTTTTCTTTTTCGTGTTTTTTTTTTTTTTTGTATTTAGAGTAAATTTTACGATTTTTTTCAAAATTCGAGTATTACTGTCTTTACGGACTCCGTACGGTACTGTTGAAACCTGATTCGCCTTCCCTGTTTAATGTATAGGTCGCGTGCAGCCCGGGGACCGATTGACATCGCGGAGAGCGCCGCTGTCGTGTTGCTAATACCATTTACAGGCTTGGATATATGCGCCCGAAACGTTTTGAATTTATAACTTAATTTTGTGTTTTCAGTGACAGTAATGAACGCTGTTCGCGATTCGACGTAGTCGGATTGCCTACATGACAAGCTACTTCGATAGGGCGGGAATCGAGCGGGTATTACTATATACATGCATAAATACGTGCGTCGGGAGGTTCTATTTTATTACGCGCATTTCGCGGTTTACACGTCCGAGGGCGGCGGAGCCGGTCGTCCGCTCGCCGACGCGGTTGGATCGCCCGCTCTAAAGCCCCGAGCGGACGTCGAAATCGCGTTCGGAATTCGCCGGGACGGCGAAACGCCTTAAGAGTCGTTGATTTGCCGACAGAATTCAACTCGGTAGGTAGGTAGGTAGGTTTAGGCGTCTGTGCGGTTGACTCGGGGTCGTTGGTTCGATGCCAACGCCGGAATCGATGATTATTTGCGGCGGCCGTGATGATAAATCAGATTTTTTTTTCGCATTTTTTTTTTTCGTCATTTACATTATCAACGCGCGCGCTTTTTGCCGTTTTTTTCGAAAATTCGAGTTTTAGCCCTCTTCGACGCGTCTCGGGGCCCCGTTCTTCCGTTATTCGCGGTCCCCGCTAAATTCGTAGGCCGCCGGTGACCGCACTTCCTACGGGACGAGCCTTGGGGCCGCGGGACGACGACGAGAGTCGAGTGACGATATCGCCGCCGTCGAGTGGGTAATTCTATAAACAGGCATGAATACAAAGGTTCGATTTCTTTCGCAAATCTCGCATATCCGATGAGGTGGGATCGCCCGCTCTAAAGCCCCGAGCGGACGTCGAAATCGCGTTCGGAATTCACCGGGACGGCGAAACGCCTTAAGAGTCATTGATTTGACACCAGTGTTCAACTCGATAGGTAGGTAGGTAGGTTTAGGCGTAGGTGCTGTTGACCCCGGGGTCGTGGGTTCGATGCCGGGCGGCCGGGATCTATGATAATTTGCGGCGGCCGTGATAAATTAGATTTTTTTTTTCGCATTTTTTTTTTCGTCATTTACATTATCAACGCGCGCGCTTTTTGCCGTTTTTTTCGAAAATTCGAGTTTTAGTGTTAAATTAATACTTGATTTTAGTATCTACAATTTTTATTATTTACAGTGTATGTGCAACGCAACTATCTCATTTAACACGGGCTGGATTGTATGGGATGGGTCATTTATACTAAATTAGACAAAAGTAATAGAACTAACATATATTATTATTATTTTTATTATAGATTGGTCGATATGACTATAGTATAGGTATATTTTGTATGCTACACTAAATTTATGTTTACCAAATTTGACTCACCTAAAAACTGTAATATATTAAGTAACTACTACATAGTATAGGTATTATGTATTATAATATCTAAACTAATAAATGTTGACTGTAAAATCAATAGCTGTATACAAATAGTTGTTAGTTATATAACAATTTATTAATTTGATTTTATGCTCATGAATAAAATAAAATATATACATAATATATTACAGTTTTTAGGTGAGTCAAATTTAGTGTAGCATACAAAATATACCGTAACAGATTCTAAATAATAAAATATTAATACATAAAAATAGAACTTTATGTATTTAATTAAAATCTATCAGTTAAATTGTATTACGATAAGTTTATATACTATTTGAAATAACTTATGAGTATTATATGAAATAAAATTTTAATAAATAATACTTATTAACGCACCCATATTATTTAACATGGGATGGTTCTTTTGTACTTGAATTAGACAGTAGTTTACCTACATAGTATTAGATATATTACAATTTTTAGGGGAGTTGATTGTTTGAGGTAATGCAATTTGGTAATTATAAATTTTATATATGATACAAAACTGCTGCAGATACTATATCATACAATAATTTATTATAAATTTATAGATCTTTATGTATTTAATTAAATTCTGGCAGTTAAATTGTACAATGATATGGCTTTTATTGTGTGGTAGAATATTAAATATATGGTATTCTAAGTAGTGGGTACTACAGTTTTCAAGTGAGTCAAATTTGGTTTAGCATACAAATGATGCTATAGATTTAAAATAATAAATATTAAAAAACAAAATAAAAATGTATGTATAAAATTAAAGTCTGGCAATTAAATTGTATGATTATATGACTACATATCATAAGAAACAATTTATATACTTAGTTTTCATTATGAGTATTAAGTGATCTATTAAACTATTTGATAAACAATTAGCTACATTTATTAAACATCTTTTGAGAGGTTTAATCATAAGCATAAAATCAAATTAAACAATAACAATATACACAGCTTTATTATGTGGTAAAATATTATGGGCTGGATTATATGGGATGGTTCTTTTATACTTGAATAGACAATAGTTATATAACTATCATGCATGTATACTGTGTAGTGCTTCTTATATTACAGTTTTGGTGAGTTAATTGGTTGAGGTAATGTATAATGATATGACTATACTACTTGATATTACTTATATAGGTAGGTTCGATCGTTTGACATGGGCTCAATTATGTTGTTAAATATTAAATATATAATATACTATGTAGTGGGTACTACAGTTTTTAGGTGAGTCAAATTTGGTATAACATACAAATGACGCTACATATTTTAAATAAAGCAATATAATTAAACAAAATAAAAATGTATGTATACAATTAAAGTCTGGCAATAAAATTGAATGATTATACGACTATATACCATTTGAAACAACTTATATAGGTAGATTTAACTAAGAGTATTATATAAAATAAACTATTTATATAATAAATTAATACTTGATTTTATTATCTACAATTTTTATTATTTACAGTGTATGTGCAACGCAACTATCTCATTTAACACGGGCTGGATTATATGGGATGGGTCATTTATACTAATTAGACAAAAGTAATATAACTAACATATATTATTATTTATTATAGATTGGTCGATATGACTATAGTATAGGTATATTTTGTATTGCTACACTAAATTTATGTTTACCAAATTTGACTCACCTAAAAACTGTAATATATCAAGTAACTACTACATAGTATAGGTATTATGTATTTAATATCTAAACTAATAAATGTTGACTGTAAAATCAATAGCTGTGTATACAAATAGTTGATTAGTTATATAACAATTTATTAATTTGATTTTATGCTCATGAATAAATATAAATATATACATTATATATTACAGTTTTTAGGTGAGTCAAATTAGTGTAGCATACAAAATATACCGTAACAGATTCTAATAATAAAATATTAAACATTAACAAAATAGAACTTTATGTATTAATTAAAATCTCATACAAATACTATTAATTGTATTATTAAATTAAATTAAATTAAGTATAGGTAATAATATAGTATTAAATAACTTATGAGTATTATATTGTAAAATAAATAATTATATAATAATACTTATTAACGCACCCATATTATTTCATGGGATGGTTCTTTTGTACTTGAATTAGACAGTAGTTAACCTACATGCATACTATGTAGGTAGTATTAGATATATTACAATTTTTAGGGGAGTTGATTGTTTGAGGTAATGCAATTTGGTAATTATAATTTTATATATGATACAAAACTGCTGCAGATACTATAATAATACAATAATTTATTATAAATTTATAGATCTTTAGTATTTAATTAAATTCTGGTAGTTAAATTGTACAATGATATGGCTAAACTATTTGATATAACCAATGTAGGTACGTGTAGTTATAAGTATTAAGTGATCAATTAAACTGTTTGATAAACAATTAGCTACATTTATTAAGCATTTTTTGATATGTTCTAACATAAGCATAAAATCAAATTAAACAATAATTATATACCACGCTATATGGCTTGTATTATGTGGTTAAATATTAAATATGGTATACTAAGTAGTGGGTACTACAGTTTTTAGGTGAGTCAAATTTGGTTTAGCATACAAATGATGCTACATATTTTAAATAAGCAATATTAAAAAACAAAATAAAAATGTATGTATAAAATTAAAGTCTGGCAATTACATTGTATGATTATACGACTATATACCATTTGCAACAACTTATATATGTAAGTTTAATTGAGAGTAATATATGATATAAACTATTTATAACATAATAAATTAATACTGGATTTTATTATCTACAATTTATATTATCTACAGAGAATGTGCTACGCAACTATCTCATCATACTAAAGTTTAGGTGAATTAATTGGTCGAGGTAATGTATATGACTATACTACTTGATATTACTTATATAGGTAGGTTTGATCGTTGGACATGGGCTCGATTATGTGGTTAAATATTAAATATATAATATACTATGTAGTAGGTACTTAAAATATTACAGTTTTTAGGTGAGTCAAATTATGTACCCATATTCATAGACAAATTATAACTTTTTATGTATTTAATTCTGGCAGTTTAATTGTATAATGGTATGACTATCCTATTAAACTATTTAATGAATACTATTTTATTATCTACACATTTTTTAAGCAACCCACCTATATTATTAAACAAAGGCTGAATTATAAGGTTACTTTATACTTGAATCGACAATAGTACAAAAAACTAACCTACTTGAATAATATTTAGTACCCTCTTAATTCATTACAGTTTTTAAGTGACTTGATTGATCGAGGAAATTATACATTTTAATGCTGTAGATACCAATATTTTTAATAACTAATAGATCTTCATGTATATCATATAGTCTGGTAGTTAAATTGTATAATGATATGCCTATACTGTTTGATATTGCTTATGTAGGTACGTGTACGTGTAGTTATGAGTATTTAATAAATATCGTTTTTAAGTAAGTAATTTATGAACAACTATATTATTAGTTTAGCGGCGTCGCGTCGTTATTACTATATACAGGCTTGAATATATGCGTCGGAGTGTTAGATTTTTTTCGCGTATCACGGTTTAAAAGTCATAGATTTGACTGCTGTTTTCAACTCGATAGGTAGGTTTGTAAGTTTAGGCGTACGTGCGGATGACTTGCAGGTCGTGGTTTCGATTCCGGCAGCCGGATTGTCGTAAATTTGCGGCGGCCGTGATAAATCCTTTTTCTTTTTCGTTTTTTTTTTTTTTTTGTATTTAGAGTAAATTTTACGATTTTTTTTTCAAAATTCGAGTATTACTGTCTTTACGGACTCCGTACGGTACTGTTGAAACCTGATTCGCCTTCCCTGCTTAATGTATAGGTCGCGTGCAGCCCGGGGACCGATTGACATCGCGGAGAGCGCCGCTGTCGTGTTGCTAATACCATATACATGCTTGAATATATGCGCCCGAAACGTTTTGAATTTATAACTTAATTTTGTGTTTTCGGTGACAGTAATGAACGCTGTTCGCGATTCGACGTAGTCGGATTGCCTACTTGACTAGCTACTTGCATACGAGCGAATTAAACTCCCACTGCATCCGATCAGCCGCGAGCGGATTGTCCGCTCGAGAATCGACTTTCACCCCAGATGACTGATAGCTAGACACTCAACCTCAGAATCTGAATTTCCGATTTCAACACACACTCGAGATCCGGACATACACGCCAGGGGCGTCGTCTGCTAATCGACGTAGTCGGATTGCCTACATGACTAGCTACTTGCATACGAGCGAATAACACTCCCACTGCATCCGATCCGCCACAAGCGGTTTGTCCGTTCGGGAAACGACTTTCACCCCTGATGACTGATAGCTAGACACTCAAACTCAGAATCCGAATTTCCGATTTCAACACACACTTGACATCCGGACATACACGCCCGGTGCGTCGTCTGCGATTCGACGTAGTCGGATTGCCTACTTGACTAGCTACTTGCATACGAGCGAATTAAATCCCACTACATCCGATCAGCCGCGAGCGGATTGTCCGCTCGAGAATCGACTTTCACCCCAGATGACTGATAGCTAGACACTCAAACTCAGAATCTGAATTTCCGATTTACGACACACACACTCGAGTCGCCTACCTGGCTGGCTTTGTCGTACGATCGACTTGAATCGCCGGCCGTGACTTACGACTAGACACTCTCGCAGGTTCAAAAATTACCGCCAAACCATTGCTGCCAACACTACAAAACAAAATACCGACGACCCCACGTTCCGGATCAAAAAACCCAGCACACAGTGACAAACACTCGGATCGCCGACACAGTCTTTCCGCCGCAGGCGGGATGACAAACACCCGGAATCGCCAACACAGTCTTTCCGCCGCAGGCGGGATGACAAACACCCGGAATCGCCAACACAGTCTTCCCGCCGCAGGCGGGATGACAAAACACCCGCATCTAGTCATACTATATAAAGCAGAAACCCGAGGGCGCAGCCAGTGGCGTGATTTCGAACCCTATAGGGAACCCACCAATGAAAAAATTAGATTTTTCCGGCGGCCGGCGTCCCGGCGGCGGCGGAGCCGTCGCCGCGTTATCAACGCTCCTTATCAGTTTTCGCGATTTTTTTCGGGTTTTTCAAATTTTTCAAACCTTTTCCAGTTTTACCCCCCTCGGTACTCCGGAGGGGTCCGTTCGGACCTCATTCGCCTTCCCCGCTACGTTTACGAGTCGCGCGCGGCCTTACTTTTTTCCCGGCGGGCCCTGCGCTTCGGATCTCGCGTGCAGACCGAGCGCCGCCGTCGCGCGCGTCTCTTGCCGTTTTTTTCGACGATTCGTTTTAGCCCTCTTCGACGCGTCTCCGAGCCCCGTTCTCCCGTTATTCGCGTTCCCCGCTAAATTTCGTAGTTCGAGCGGGGCCAAAACGGGTTCGCGGACCCGACCTCCGCGGAGAAATCGAACGCCGCGAGCGCGGCGTCGTCACGTTTTTGACGAATTTTCTAAAATTTTCGACGAAAGTCGCGTTCGTCACGTTTTAAAGACGTCGGACCTCCCCGTCGAAGCCGTATTCGCGTTCCCCGTTAAATCTATAGTCGGCCCGCGGCCGCACTTCGTCCGGGACGAGTCCCGGAGCCGCGTGACGACGACGAGAGTCGAGTGACGATATCGCCGCCGTCGATCGGGTATTACTATATACAGGTGTAGTAAACCGACGTTTTTACATAAAAACGTGAGTCCAAAGTACGGGCGGCCTGATCATCATCACGCCACCAAAACAGGCCACGGATGCTGCCACCTAATTGGCTTAGAGCAAAGCTGTACACATCACACCATAATATGACGTCAATCATCCTCTCCCTAATCACGGCATGTCCCCTATAAATAGGAACCCTCATCACAGAGGACTCTAGAGATAGTTCATACTCACAACCTTAATAGTACTAATGTTGGTCGCGGACTAGTAACATCCGCATTGCCGCCTTCATAAGTACCAAATTCCCAGTTTTAGTGCAATAACTACTCTCCGACAGAATACTTATATTCTGCCGACAAATTTTATATTGTTTATTATTAAATGTTTTAACTGTTAAATAAAGATAAATTAATAACTCAGAAAAAGTGTTAACTACTTTTTCTATCTAACCTAAATCCTCGAATCGAAGTCTACAACGTCAACGTGCATTCGTCGTAAAAGAAGCGTGCAGCGACCAAGCGGTGAGAGCGATCTGGTCACTACATAAAATTTGGTGTCAGGTGTGGGGTCATTCTTCATCGAACGAACAATTTTTGAGCAACTTCAAGAAAAGTACTTCGAGACCCACCGACGAAACCACGTCCACGTTGGAAACCAGAGGAAGAGGACTTTTCATTCAAAGGAAGATCTGTGGAGCATTTGAGCACGCAGACAAACCCAGTGAGGGCAAGGAAATTCCAATCAACCAGAACAATCCAGGTGGTCAAAAGAGGATCATTTCACGGGCCACATCTCAAAATGCAAGCTCTGTAAGTCATTTAAATATAATATTGTATGTCTGACAGAGTAAATAGTAATTGGCAAGTAGTAGCATATAATCCGGATACACTTAGACTCAGAATGGTTAATACGGATAAATTAGGTTTTGAGGGGGCACTCAAGTTAGTACCTTCTTTCTCGGGGGGATCGGAATCCGATTTAGCATCATTTATAGCTAAATGCGAATTCATTTTTAAAAATATTCCCGAAACATTAAAACCAAATATTCTAGAAGCTATACTCACCCAATTAAAAGGCAACGCATTTGAGGCTGTTAGGTACAAACAAATTGCGACTTGGGACGAGTTAAAAAATCTATTTAAAACCGTTTTTGGGTCGGCACATTCAGTGTCGTACCTACAAGTACAATTAAGTCAGATGCGTCAGAACGCAAAAGAATCAATTAAAGAGTTTTCCATTAGGATCGAAAAAACTGCTCATGAACTTACTCACGCGTTAACGATAGATAAGGAACAAGCCGAAACTAATATTATAGCGCAGACGGTGCGAGCGCACGCACTAAGCGTATTCACAGCGGGAGTTCCACAAACTATCAGTATAATATTAAAAGCGCGTAATATACAGAATTTTGAAGAGGCAGTACTAAATGCAATGGAAGAGGAAAAAACAACCGAATATTATCGAAACGCAATCGGATATAATAAAACACCGTACAACAAAAATAAATTCGATAAAAAAAATTTTAATGAGAAAAGTGCGATTAAATGCCACCGTTGTGAGAGGCTAGGTCATTACGCAAACGAGTGTAGAACGAGCGAGCATAAATTACCTAATTTTAGAAATCCGAACAGCGGTCAAAGTACAAACACAACGATTAAACGAGAATATTCGAGTAAATTCTGTAAGTACTGTAAAAAGACCAATCACGACATTAGCGAATGCCGAAAATTGAAATATAACGAGAAAAAGAAAGCTGAGGATAGAAACCAGGAGGGTAATCGGAATAGATCCATTGACGAAATACAATCAGGAAGTAGTGTACGCATAATAGCTCCCATAAAACAGGAGCATATCACGTGTTTTTCCGATAAATTCGTAAAAAATGAAATTAAATTTTTAATAGATAGCGGTTCAGAAATGAACATAATAAAAATCTCAAGCTTAAAAGGGCAGATAATAGTGAACGAAAAAGATAAGAAAAAAATTAAAGGTATTCACGCCTGTCCAGTTGAAACGATAGGATCGGTAGTGATTCCTATTTATATTAACAAACAACCTTTCGTAGTCAAATTCGATATCGTACACAATAATTTTCCAATACCCGAAGCAGGTATAATAGGTATCACGTTTTTAAAATTAAACAAAGTCGTTATAGATTGGGATAAGGAAGTGCTAATGATACCTGAGAGAGTAAAGGTGAACGAAAATGCTTTAATTATTCCACCACGAAGTAATTGTGTATTACAAATTAGGGCCGATGAAAAAATAGATCACGAATTAATAACAGTAGAGAAATATGAGATAAACGAGGACGTAATAATAGCGAACAGTATCAGTCCGGTCAAAGGTGATAAAGTAATTAGTAACATAATTAATATATCAGAACAACCGTTCATAATCGATCAATTAACCACCAGTAATCTGAAGTGGGAACCATACAATGATCACGTGTTCCTTACCAGCGAAGAAAGCCACTCGCCGAATAGAATTAAAAAAATTAAAGAAACTATTAACACGGAGCATCTTAATAGTGAAGAACGTGATAATATATTAGAATTATGCAGTAGGTTTTCAGACTTATTTTTCTTTGAAGGAGATAAGCTAAGCGCTACCGATATAGTTACACATAAAATTAATACTCCTAGATGTGTTAAACCAATCAATATACGTCCATATAGACTACCACACGCATACCAAGACGAAATAGAAAAACAAGTAAAAGAAATGAAGGAAGCAAATATAATACGAGATTCTTTATCACCATTTAACTTTCCGTTAGTGGTAGTCAAAAAGGAAAAAGATTCGGAGGGGAAACAGAAAATGAGGGTTTGTGTGGATTTTCGCAAACTAAATGAAATCACCGAAAACGAAGCATACGGGTTACCCAACATTCTAGAAATACTAGAATCTCTCGGTTCATCTAAATACTTCAGTACTTTGGACCTCGCGAGCGGTTACCACCAAATTATGATAGATAAAGCGGACACACACAAAACGGCTTTTTCTACTAAATCAGGTCATTACGAGTTTTTGAGATTACCGTTTGGACTTAGTTCCGCGCCCGCAACGTTTACCAGAGCTATGAAGTCAATTTTAATGGGTTTAGAAGAATTGTGTACCGCATATCTGGATGACATTGTAGTCCACGGGTCAAGTTTAAGAGATCATCAGAATAAACTAGAACAAGTATTTACGCGATTACGTTTTCATAAATTAAAATTGCAACCTAGTCCTATACTATATAAAACAGAAGACACGTGTGGCGCTGCCCGTGTGTCGATTTTTTGTACCGTATAGACAACCCACAATTTGAAAAAATTAGATTTTCGGCGGCCGGCGTCCCGGCGGCGGCGGAGCCGTCGCCGCGTTATCAACGCTCCTTATCAATTTTCGCGAATTTTTTCGGATTTATCAAACTTTTCAAACGTTTTCCAGTTTTACTCCCCTCGGGGGCTCGGGGGGCCCCGTTCGAACCTCATTCGCTTCCCGCTAGATTTACGAGTCGCGCGACGGCGTACTTTTTTCCCGGCGGGCCGCGCGCCGCGAACGAGAATACGTGCACGACGATCGGCGCGATCGCGCGCGTTTTTTGCCGTTTTTTTCGACTTTTCGAGATTTAGCCCCCTTCAAACGCGTCTCCGAGCCCCGTTCTCCCGTTATTCGCATTCCCCGCTAAATTCGTAGTTCGAGCGGGGCCAAACGGGTCGCGGACGGGGTCCTCTGCGGAAAAGAAATCGATTAGCCGCGTGGCGGCGTCGTCACGTTTTGCGAAAAATTTTCGCCGCGGGTCGCCCCAAACCCCATTCAGGGACGTCGGACCTCCCGTCGAAGATGTATTCGCGTTCCCCGCTAAATTTATAGGGCCGCGCGCGGGCCGCGATTCCTCCGGAAAGAGTCCCGGCGGCCGTGGGACGACGCCGAGAGCCGAGGGCGGTTATCGCCGCCGTCTGTGGGTATTACTATATACAGGCATAAATACATGCGTCGGAATTTCGATTTTTTTCGTAAATGATCGCGTATTAGACCTCGGGTGTAGCGAAGCCGGTCGTCCGCTCGCCGCGAGGTGGGATCGCCGCTCCAAAACCCCCGAGCGGACGTCGAAACCGCGTTCGGAATTCGCCGGGACGGCCGACGAAACGCCTTAAGAGTCGTTGATTTGCCGACAGAATTCAACTCGGTAGGTAGGAGGAAGGTAAGGCGTCTGTGCGGTTGACACGGGTCGTGGGTTCGATGCCGCGGCCGGAATCGTAATAATGTGGTAGACGTGTGAAAATCAGATTTTTTTTTTCGTCATTTAAATTATCACCGCGCGCGCTTTTTGCCGTTTTTTTCGGAAATTTTTTTGAGTTTTAGCCCCTTCGACGCGTCCCTCAGTCCCGTTTGCACCTCATTGTCGCGTTCCCGACTAAATTCGTATTTCGCGTGTGGCCCCATCACGCTCGCGGAGATGGGCCTCTGCGAAGAAATCGATCGTCGAGGAGCGCGGCTCCGTCGTCACGTTTGACGATTTTTCGAAAATGTCGCCACTTCAAGACGACGGCCCTCCCCGTGCGAAGAGGTTATTCGCGTCGCAGCTAAATTTATATACAGGTATAAATACGTGCTGTGCTGTGTCTTTGGTTTTTTTCGAAAATTAGAGTTTTAAGTTTTAGAAGTTTAGGTTTCGCCCGGGATCGTGGTTTCAATGCCGGCGGCCGAAATCGTTGATAATTTGCGGCGGCCGTGATAATTTAGATAATTTTTTTCGAGTTTTTTTTTCGGTCATTTTTACGATTTTTTTACAAATTCGAATATTACCCTTTTGAAGACGTCGGACCTCCCGTTTAAGACATATTTTATGTGCTAAATATATTGACGCCTGCGGGCCGTCTTCATTCAAGTCGAGTGCCGCGGAGGACCATGGCGAGCGGACGCGTCGTTACTATATATACGCGGCATAGATTTATTGCGTCGAGAGTTTTGAACTTATATTTTACAAAACTTTGTTGCCGTGTCAGCCTCGGTATTATATAGTTATAAGTAAATTATCTAAACTAATATCCCCACTGACGATGGAGTGACTTCCACGCAGAGTATTTATACAATAGATATTAATTATTATTATTATTATAGAGTAGTCGTATGACTATACTATAGGTATATTGTATTCACATAAATTAGTTTGTTTACCAAATTGACTACCTAAAAAACTGTAAATACTAAGTACCTCTTACATAGTATCGGTATTAGGTATTTAATATCAACCCAAGAAATGTTGAGCTGGTCAAATCAATAGCGGGGTATAACAAATAGTTGATTAGTTATATACCTATTAATTAATTGATTCTATGCCTCATTGCTTAAATTAAACATATACATAATAATTGCAGTTTTAGGTGAGTCAATGAGTGTAGATACAAAAATATTAATTTCTAACAGATTCTAAATAATAAAATATTAATTACATAACAAAAATAGAATTTTATGTATGTAATTTAAAATCTATCAGATAAATTGTATTATGATAAGTTATATACTATCTGAAATAACCTTTGAGTATTATATCAAATTTTAAATTTTAATATATAATACTTATTAAACGCACCCATAGATTTTAACATGGGATTGTTCTCTTTGCTACTTGAATTAGACAGTAGTAGTTTTTACCCACATAGTATAGAATATTACAATTTTTAGGGGCGTTGATTTGTTTGAGGTAATGCCAATTGGTAATTATACTAGTATATATGATACAAAAACTGCTGCAGAATAGATAACAATAATTTATTATAAATGTATAGATCTTTATGTATTTAATTAAATTCTGGAGTTATATGTTATAATGATATGGCTATACTATTTGATATTACCTAGTAGGTTATGTTTAGTCTATGAGTAGTAAGTGATAAATTAAAAACTGTTTGAAAACAAGTAGCTACATTTATTAAGGCATCGTTTGATATGCTTCAACCATAAGATAAAATCAAATTAAACAATAACCAATATACACAGCTATATGGCTTTTATTATGTAGTAAAATATAAATATTAGGGTTTATACTAAGTAGTGGGTCTACTACAGTTTCCAGATGAGTCAAATTTGGTTTAGCATACAAAATGAGCTACAGTATATTTAATAATAAATATTCAACAAAATCCCCAAAATAATACAAATGTATGTATACAAGTAGAGCCTGGCAATTAAATAGTTGATTATAGGGAACAATTATACTACAATTGGAAAACAACTTATATAGGTAGGTTAATTTATTAGTATTATATGAAATGAAATATTGAATACATAATAAATTAATACTGGATCTTTATTATCTACAATTTATATTATACAGTGTATGTGCAAACGGCAAATATCCATTAAACGGGCTGGATGTATGGGATGGGTATTTTAATTGAATAGACAAAAGTAATTATAACTACCATTGCAGTATACTATGTAGTTCTTATCATACTAAAGTTCAGGGGAATTAATTTGGTCGAGGTAATTGGAAGACTATACTACTTGGATATTACTTAATAGGTAGGTTTTGATCGTTTATGTGACATTGGGCTCGATTATGTGGTTAAATATGGAAGAGAAAATTCCCTGGTTTTCCTTTTGACATTGGACATTGGTTTTCTCCCTCTCTCTAGCCTCTTTGCGTTCCTCCTTTGCTCTCTTCCTTATTCCGCTCGTTAAGCGTGGTTCATCAAAGAATGTTACCGCCCCTCTCATTTTATCTTTTTAATGCGCATTTATTCAACACATTTGATTTTTTGAAATTAACCAAGCTATAATTTGAAGGATTTCTATTGTCATTTATATACTTAGACCACATTGTTGTATTTTTTGAGGAAGATTTTGTGGGTTGATATAAGCTCTTATTTGAAACGGAACCGAGAACCAACTTTTAGATGATTGTTTGGTAGTTAATTTTGTGGTTAATGCAAAAAAACAAATTAGAGCCAAAAATACTGGGACTGACGTATTATTAATTTATGCAACTACACTAAGGAAAAATTCTTATTTATAATGTAGAGTATAACTATATTATATTGGATAAGGATAAAAAGATGTATTATAAAGAAATCAGTAACCAAATTAAGTTTATCACATTAATTAATTATGACAAGCGTTTCTATAATTTTACAAAACCCAATCATTCGGATCATCGAGTTATAGCCAATAGGCTATAATATAGGACATACCTACATATATACATAGTTTACATAAAAACAATTTTGCAAAAAAAAACGTCATTACCGTAATAATTTACTAGTACAAATTGTTTAATTACGGGAGGTTTTACTTGAAAAAAGTTTTTAGTTATTTGTACACCTAGGACACTTTCTTTTGGATGGCATATTGTATAAAAGGAATAATTAGTGAAAGATACGACAAGTTACGGTTAAACCAAACCGTTAAAACCCTCAAAAAAAAAAAATCAAATTTCAAGTAGAATACATAAAAAAGATAAATGGGGGGATGACATGTTGGTTGAATAAAAACGACATTAACAACAACATTTTATTAAATCAGCATGACAAATAGGAAAAATAAGATAAATTCAAATTTATTTAAATTCAACTTGGCCAACTGTAGACTTACGTTTGGTATTAAATTAATAAATTTATAAATAAAATAAAATTAATACGTCGTTCCGAATAGGGTTTAAAAATTGCAGAAAAATGTATTGACCAACTATTAGTAAGCGGTTAGGTAGTTTAGGTCATCATTGTTTCGTTTAAATTAGTATTGTATTTTGAAAATATTTTAATTATCATTTAGGAATTTCTAAGTATATAAAAGGGTGAAATTTTGGTTTGACCCCCAAACGGTGTGTTTGATTTTTTTGTTTTCCATTATGATTATAATTTTATCGGATATAGATAACGTACCATCGGGAACTTGGACAGTGGACACAGATTTATAATTTTTAGTTAGAAAAAAAGGGTGTGGTCATGCTTATATGTTTTCAAAAGAAAAATAGATTTTACTTTGTGGTATTTAAAAGAAGAATTTTATATATTATTACAGTTAAGTTAACATCCATCAATTATTTATTTAGAATTCAATTTAAAAGGTGAGTAGCATTCGCCCCCCCCATCATTGTGGGATTTAAAGATTGAATGTATTTAAACTGCAATTTCATAGTATTCCTATTGTATAGTACAAACTCATGGCGCAAATAGGGGGGGGACTTAGTCCCCTCAAATGTCTGTCAGTCCCCCCAGTTCAAAATCTAGTAATAGTACTAATTTTTATATTCTGCTAGGTGAATAAGCAATATTGGGCTATGAGAGGGGGGCTTGAGTCCCCCAAAAAAAAAAATTTAGTTAATTGCGCCTATGGGCAATATCGAATTACATTATTAGAATAGGTCGATAGTCAACTATTAAAACACTAAGAGGGACGTCAACCCGGATGTGTTGTCTCCGTCTTACAAAATTAACAACATAGCAGAAAACGTTTGCGTGGGCACTTTATCTCTGTGTTTGTTCGTTAGTCGCTCTAAATTTCCGAACACATAGAGTAGAAAAATTTTAATAATGCAAAAGTATGCAACCAACCGACCTCTCTTTT
>SSSL01000595.1:0-17436 GCA_008086715.1 Sitobion miscanthi
CCATCCTAACATCAATACAATCTAGTGTATTAAGTATAAAATAATATAAACATTTCTAAGACTTATCCAGTACTCAACTTACAAATGACCTAGGTCAGTTTAGTTTTCAAGAATGCTTACCGAGCCAAGTATAGTATAAGATAGTAGTATAAGTAAAGTATTAGATGGTAAAGAAACATATGTCTAAGAGCACAGTGAATAATCAAGCATGTAAGGAATTTTCACCGTAGGTTAGACATTACTCATTGTCATTGGCTTAACTTTGATAGTTACATACTATGGAAATAGCGTAAACCTAGCGCTGCAAGAAATTTTTGTCGAATCATATTTAAAAAGTTGGCTACACTATATTAAGTAGGTAATTCCCATATTGTAAATGATGTGAAAATGATCAAACTTGAAATAATAAAGATATGTGATCCACACGGTGTTTATGAAAAGGCATTAAAGTGAAAAGTATATCAATGTAATATCATGACTCTTGCTATAATAATATGTCATTCCTTATTTTGTGTATCAATCCGTAGCACGCGCCTTATTTATTAGATTAGTAGTATACTTTGTGAGCTCATCATATGTTTAAACCTCGAATGTCATTGAGTTAAGTTATTAAATTAAGTTATGTTGCTAACATACACCGTAGATACATTAAACTCATGAGAGTACACAACAGTATTAGTGATAAAGAGTAATTACTGAAGTCCAGCCCGACAGGTGTAGAGTCACGGTGTACTGCAATGTTTGAATTTAATATAATTTATACACTCATCAAAGACGTTGTCGACAGACGGCGGCGCTCCGCGTTTCCCACAGCGTAGTCAACACCGGGGACGAAATGCCTCGAACACAGCTTAGACGTGTGGTTGACGGGAAATCCTTGGTCCACCACAAATGCCACCCACTCAAGACGACGATTTACGGCAATTGGAAATCTAAGGCGACATATAATTATTATAATATATAAGTATTAACGTGTTGGGTGATTTACTTGTGTACGGAAACGTCAATGATGTTGTCCACAACTCTGCATAGCGCACAGCGTTTGACCATTTTGAATAGCCTAAAAGCATCACGAACAGGCTATAGTCCATACTGTATAATAATATCATAAAATAAGTAAAAAGTAAGTACTAAATATGAAAAACTCGTCATAAAAAAATCGTTGCAACCGAATATAATGATCAGTATCAGTTTGTTATCAGCGACTCGTGTGTTATTTTTAGAATTAATAGGTACACACCGGTACTACGTGTATAAACGGCTATTGTGTTCATAAAAAATAGAAAAATACGAAAAATTACATACCCAGCAACAAAATAACGCAAAATGTGAAGCGAACAATGTAAAATACGTGTACCGCAAAGGTAACGCGCCGAAACGGTTAACGGACTTACACGTCGATTACACCAACTGGAAACAATAGGTACACGGCTAATACGAATTTGGATACAAAAAACGTTATAGGTATTCAAAGTCATTTGCGGTGTACGAAAAAAACACGAAACGCGCCATGATGGCTAGCGGAAAACGATGTCTGTAGGTGGTGAAAATATGATCGTTCGCGCAATACACCTGTAGTTTCTGAATATTAATAGTAGTAGAAAGTTGTACTCACCGGTATGTGAAAAGCGCCCAATGCAAAACTACAAAAAAACTCAAAGGAAAGCATGAATAACAACGTATATTAGGGTTTTCCGTGAGAGGTGATGTGCGTTGCAAGAGCGCCGGTTAGATGAGGCAGGTTGACACGGGCGCGTTTCGTGTCGCTAAAGTTGGTCCCCCCGCAGCTCCGCTCCACAACCGATAGCACATAGAATGTTGCGTAACGGTCGTGCTGTAGTATCGTATTGATAAAAATGTATGTCCACTAACCACGTTAATACACAGACTTCTATTATAGAAGTCTGTGTTTTAATATTACACACGCTACACGCATACATAACACGTAACGTATGTTTGGGTAATAATAAAAAACAACCACCTAACCAAACGTTATTTACCTACGTCATTCGTGTACAACATGTTGTAAATTTAAACGTAAATAGGTACACAATTGAAGTAATAGATATTATTATATGTCAAGACATTAGGTACGCACCTAACGCAAACATCGTGACCGTTATGTTTATATTAAGTTACCAAGAATAATAAAATCCATACATATTTAGTATATTGGTGTCTTTATACACATGATTTTCTCTTAAACCGTTTCGGCGTCCCGGCGAATTCCGAACGCGATTTCGACGTCCGCTCGGGGCTTTAGAGCGGGCGATCCCACTGCGTCGGCCCTCGGACGTGTAAACCGGAACGCAAATACGTCTTCGTCCCGGAGGTCGGGCGTCTCAAAGGGGGGTTTTAGGCGACCCGCGTCGAAAATTTTCGAAAAACGTTACGACGCCGCGCTCGCGGCAATCGATTTCTCCGCAGAGGCTCCGTCCGCGAACAAAGCGGGGCCGACCGCGAACTACGAATTTAGCGGGGAACGCGAATTACGGAAGAACGGGGCCCCGAGACGAGTCGAAGAGGGCTAAAACTCGAATTTTCGAAAAAAAACGGCAAAAAGCGCGTGCGTTGATAATGTAAATGATTTAACACGGCCGCCGCAAATTATCATCAATCCCGGCCGCCGGCATCGAACCCACGGCCCCGGGTCAACCGCACTGTCTGGTTGGAAAAATACAACACAAGACAACAAGGTATTTAAAAATATAATTTCAAATATTTTGAAACATTGCCGCCAAAAACAACATCACAAAAACTTACAGAAGCAATCACTGGAATAGATTAGAGATTTTTTTTTAATTTAAAATTCATAAGCTAAGATATCGCATATACAGGAATAAAAAAGAAATTTTATAATATTATTTTAAAAATTATATTTTTTCAAATAATAAAAAAAATGGTAAATCTTTATTACAGTTCTCCTTAGTGTATCTCACTATTGAATTAGTTACTGTTATAATATATGTATTAAATTTGTGTTACATGAAAGAGAATATTGAAATTAGAAAAACGGTTCTCATCAAAGGAGCTTGATGGCAGTGTGATAAAAAAAAACATTCTTAATTTGAAGCAGGTGGGGTGTTTCCATTTCTAAATGAATAAATGTATTTTTTTTTCAAAATTTAATATACCTACATATACTATAAACATTGTTTATTCAAATAGAATAAATACACCGAACCCCACAAACACCGAAAATGTCACTGCTGATTTAATTCAATTATGTCTGGTCAATACATTTTAACTTTTGTGGAATCGTAAAAAATAGACGTACAACCGTCCCATCACTAAATTCGCACTTTTGTGGAACTCGGTGCCCTCCATTTTAAACCCGGTATGCAAATCACTGATTTAAAAAAATTAAATAAATTAAAAAATTATACTGTAAGGATACACATAACAAAGTTCAAACTACAATATCCAGAATCTTAAACAGAAAAAACTAATCGAGAATGAAAGGGTTCTAAATCGTATTTATAAAATTGCCCAGGAAGGCAATTTTAATGTTTGAGTTCAAAAGTTTTACGCCCAGAATTTTAAACAGAAAAACTATTCAAAATATTTAGTTTATTAAAGAAGGATTCTTCATAGGGTATTTGATTATCAATGTTCAAGCTTCCACAAAAATTCAACTAGAGTCACACTCCTAAAAAAAAAAAATTGAAAGGGGGTGTTGGCGCCCTCAGGCAAATGCATTTTAGAAACAAAAAAAAAATTTTGAAAAAATTAAATAGTAGGAACACACGTTAAAGAGTTCAAACTAAGATGACCATAAATTTTAATGAAAAAACTATTAAAAAAAATTATAGGTAGTTCATTTAAGAAGGATTATTCATAGGGTACCAGATTATCAATGTTCAAATCTACACAAAAATTAAACTAGAGCCACACTCCAAAAAAAAAAAAAATGAAAGGGGGTGTTGGCGCCCTCAGGCAAATGCATTTTAGAAACAAAAAAAAAATTTAGAAAAAATTAAATAGTAGAAACACACATTAAAGAGTTCAAACTAAGATGTCCATAATCTTAAACGGAAAAAACTTTCATAATATTTGTTCATTAAAGAATTATTCGTAGGAGTCAAGGTTATCATTGTTTAAAAAATCGGCTAGATACAAAATCATAAAAAAAAAATAGAAGGGAGGTGTTGGCGCCCGCAGGCAAATGCATTTTAGAAAACAAAAAAAAAATTTAGAAAAAATTAAATAGTAGGCAAAAATGCTCAATAATTTTAAACAGAAAAACTATTCAAAATATTTAGTTTATTAAAGAAGGATTATTCATAGGGTATTAGATTATCAATGTTAAAGTCTACACAAAAATTTAACTAGAGTCACATTACTAAAAAAAAAATTGAAAGGGGGTGTTGGCGCCCGCAGGCAAATGCATTTTAGAAAACAAAAAAAAAAATAGAAAATATTAAATAGTAGGTACACACGTTAAAAAATTCAAAATAATTTGTACATAATCTTAAATGAAAAAACTATTCAAAATAATTATAGGTAGTTCATTTAAGAAGGATTATTCATAGGGTACCAGATTATCATTGTTCAAGTCTACACAAAAATTTAACTAGAGTCACATTACTAAAAAAAAAATTGAAAGGGGGTGTTGGCGCCCGTAGGCAAATGCATTTAAGAAAACAAAAAAAAAAATTTCGAAAAATTAAATAGTAGGAACACACATTAAAGAGATCGAACTAAGTGATTATAAACTTTAATGAAAAAACTATTAATAATATTATAGGTATTTCATTTAAGAAGGATTATTCATGGTACCAGATTATCATGTTCAAGGTGCCACAAATTTCAACTAAGGTCACACTCCTAAAAAAAAAATTGAAAGGGGGGTGTGGGCGCCCGCAGGCAATGCATTTTAAAAAAACAAAAAAAAATTAGAAAATATTAAATAGCAGTACACACTAATAAAAAAAAAAAAATTGAAAGGGGGGTGTGGGCGCCCGCAGCAAATGCATTTTAGAAACCAAAAAAAAAAATATGTAGAAAATTATACTTTAGGAATACACAGGAAAAAGTACAAACAAAAAGACCATAATTTTAAACATAAAAACTATTCAAAACATATAGTTTATTAAGAAAGATATTCATAGGGTACCAGAATATCAATGTTCAAGTCTACACAGAAATTTAACTAGAGTCACATTACTAAAAAAAAAATTGAAAGGGGGAGGTGTGGGCGCCCGCACAATGCATTTTAAGAATAACAAAAAAAAAATAGAAAATATTAATAGTGGGTACACACTAATAAAAAAAAAAAAATTGAAAGGGGGTGTTGGCGCACGCAGGCAAATGCATTTTAGAAACCAAAAAAAAAAAAAATATGGAGAAAATTATACTTTAGGAATACACAGGACAAAGTACAAACAAAAATGCCCAATAATTTTAAACAGAAAAACTATTCGAAATATTTAGTTTCTTATAGAAGGATTATTCCTATGAGTCAAGGTTATCAATGTTTAATAATTCGGCTAGATACAAAATCATAAAAAAATTAAAAGGAGGTGTTTGGCGCCGCAGGCCAATGCATTTTAAAAATCAAAAATAAATATGTAGAAAATTATCTTTAAGGATACACATGACAAAGTACAAACAAAATGCTCAATATCTTAAACGGAAGAAACTATTTAAAATATTTAGTTTACTAAAGAAGGATTATTCATAGGGTACCAGATTATCAATGTTCAAGTCTACACAAAAATTCTACTACCGTCATATTACAAAAAAAAAAATGAAAGGGAGTGTTGGCGCCCGCAGGCAAATGCATTGTAGAAAACAAACAAATATTTAGAAAAATTAAATAGTTGGAACACACATTAAAAGAGTCCAAACTAAGATTTCCATAATCTTAAATGGAAAAACCATTCAAAATATTAAGGTAGTTCATTAAGAAGGATATTCATAGGGTACCAGATTATCAATGTTCAAGTCTACACAGAAATTAAACTAGTCAACATTACTAAAAAAAAAAAAATTGAAAGGGAGTGTTGGCGCCAGCAGGCAAATGCATTTAAGAAAACCAAAAAAAATTTAGAAAAATTAAATAGTAGAAACCACATTAAGAGTTCAAACTAAGAGGTCCATAATCTTAGCGGAAAAACTTTTCATAATATTTAGTTCATAAAGAAGGATTATTCGTATGAGTCAAGGTTATCATTGTTTCATAATTCGGCTAGATCAAAATCATAAAAAAAAATTAGAAGGGAGGTGTTGGCGCCGCAGGCAATTGCATTTAGAAAAAAAAAAGATTTAGAAAAAATTAATAGTAGGACACACTACTAAAAAAAAAATTGAAAGGGGGTGTTGGCGCCGCAGGCAATGCATTAAGAAAACAAAAAAAATTTAGAAAAAATTAATAGTAGGACACACTTATGAGTTCAAACTAAGATGATTATAATCTTTAATGAAAAAACTATTAAAAATAATTATAGGTAGTTCATTTAGAAGGATTATTCATAGGGTACCAGATTATCAATGTTCAAGTGTCCACAACATTTTCAACTAAGTCCACACTCCTAAAAAAAAAATTGAAAGGGGGGTGTGGGCGCCCGCAGGCAAATGCATTAAGAAAACAAAAAAAATTTAGAAAATTTTAAATAGCAGGTACACACTAATAAAAAAAAAAAAATTGAAAGGGGGTGTTGGCACGCAGGCAATGCATTTTAGAACCAAAAAAAAAAAAAATATGGAGAAAATTATACTTTAGGATACCAAGGACAAAGTACAACAAAAATGCCCAATAATTTTAAACAGAAAAACTATTCGAAATATTTAGTTTCTTATAGAAGGATTATTCATAGGGTACCAGAATATCAATGTTCAAGTCTACACAGAAATTTAACTAGAGTCACATTACTAAAAAAAAAAATTGAAAGGGAGGTGTGGGCACCCGCAGGCAAATGCATTTAAGAAAACAAAAAAAAAATTAGAAAATATTAAATAGTGGGTACACACTAATAAAAAAAAAAAAATTGAAAGGGGGTGTTGGCGCACGCAGGCAAATGCATTTTCGAAACCAAAAAAAAAAAAAATATGGAGAAAATTATACTTTCGGAATACACAGGACAAAGTACAACAAAATGCCCAATAATTTTAAACAGAAAACTATTCGAAATATTTAGTTTCTTATAGAGATTATTCCTATGAGTCAGGTTATCAATGTTTAATAATTCGGCTAGAAAAAAAATCATAAAAAAAAATTAAAAGGGAGGTGTTGGCGCCCGCAGGCAAATGCATTTTAGAAAAACCAAAAATATTTAGAAACAATTTTACTTTAGGAATACACATGACAAAGTACAAACAAAAATGCCGAATAATTTTAACAACAAACTATTCAAATGATATCTCACTAAACAACGATAATACAGAGGGTATCAGGTTATCAATGTATAAATAATATCTACAAACTACAACAACAGTTAAAGAAATACGAATAAAATTGAAATGTTCAAAAATGCAGCTAGAGTTAAAATCTTTAAAAAAAATTGATGGAGCGCCCTCGCAATCAATGCATTTTAGAAACAAAAAAAATAATATGGAGGAAATTATACTTAAGGAATACACATGCAAAGTACAACAAAAATGCCGAATAACTTTAAACAGAAAAACTATTCAAAACATTTAGTTTATTAAAGAAGGATTATTCATAGGGTACAGAATATCAATGTTCAGTCTACACAGAATTTTACAAGAGTCACATTACTAAAAAAAAAATTGAAGGTAGGTGTTGGCGCCCGCAGCAATGCATTTTAGAAACCAATAAAATTTATAGAAAAATTTAAATAGTAAAACCACACATTAAATAGTTCAAACTAAAATATCCAAACTCGTAAACAGTTTTTAATGTTTTAAAATTAAGATATATATCAAAATCAAAAAAGTCAAATATATAAAAATTAAATTGAATGGCGAACGTGAGACAGCCTCTTTTCAAATTATATAGTATGTACACAGGCACTCAGTGTACTCCTTGTATAACCGGTTAATGTTGAATATATTTATATAAATCAATCTAATTGAATCAAAAATTGAAAAAAAATTGTTTGAAAACCTGGGTGAATAACACTAAATCAAGAATACGCTGGCAGCTAAATACACAGTTACCTAATAACTACATTCCAAAAATTAGGTATTGTTTTACATTGTAAATAATACGAACAGTTATTATGATCAGAGGTGTATCACTTTGTATATATGTAGTAGAAAATGTATAAAAATAATGTAATTATTAAGGATGTAAAAAATGTGGGAAGGAAATCTTGAGAATTCTTTGACAATAGGATACCAAAACACAAACCATATTTTAAATTAAAACTATTGATTTCATACATTTTCTATTTACAAAAACTCATGAGTATTGAAAACATTATAAATCCTAATAAAATAATATTTTTTTATGTTATAATTTGTCGTGGTACAACATCATTATTTAATGTTGCTGTATTTAAGTTTTTATAACTATACTGGTACAACTCTAGCTGACAGTCTTAAGACCGTGTTTAAAAACTATGATAATTAGTTAACGTCTAATTTCCTGTCCTATCCTTACCTAACGCGAACCAAATTAATAATATTTAAATATTTTCTTTCGTTGCTATGTTTACAATATCGAATACCTTGATAGTAAAGTTAGTAGAAAAAGATCTTTGCAAAGCTCACGACCTGTCTCGCTAGTCGTCCATCGGCACCATAGCTTCACCAACCATAGGTTTACCTAATTACCTCCTTATGACTTATTAGGACACTTTGAATAAAAAGATCCTGAGTTGCAGGTTTGCCAAACTTAAGTGTTGATTATCAAGTTGAACCTTTGATTGTTGACACCTTAATGCAAATCCATGGATGGAGCCCATATATAATAAAGATATGGATAGGCCACGCCTATTTAAATACATTTGAGGCCGCGGTCCCAGAGGGGAAGGCAATTGATGCTCCTTTATATTGATAGTAGGTATACTTTATTTGGCCTCATTGTTCCCCTCGAAGACCATTATGTCCATCCATATCTTTATTATCTAAGATGGAGCCATTCCACTACACACTCGTGTAAACATTTGAAGCACATAAACGCGCTCACGAGTCTCTATTAACGATTTATCAGCATCTATCCTCTCACACACACACTTGGAGACAACACATGCACATGAAAGGTTTTTTTTAAAACAACATTTTTATGATTTTTTTAGCTTCATGATTTTTTTTTAAAATACCAGGAAATGTCGAGCATAAGAGCAACTTTTAACGTATCAATTATTTTATTTTGGACTTATTGAAACATGCTATGGAGGACGGTCCTTTTGTCGTCCAGTGTCCACAAATATTTCCCGTCATAATACGTAATCCCAGCCCTGTCCCCTACTCTGATATTAAAAGCCCAGCCCACCTCATATTCTCTATCAAAAAGTAAATTTAACAAAATTTGTAAATCAATACACAGTCTCTCTATTGTATTAATATTTGTGATTCATTAATATTCAGTATTTTGTATAATTATATTGGGAAAACATAAGACAATATCATTTACAGAAGACTGTGACTAACACAATCAAACTTTGATAAAAGTATATATGATATAATTACCTTCTATATTTGAATTAATCTTTTTTTCCGGTACTTTATTGGTGACAGCACTTTAACTACGGTCCCTAAACCTACTGTGGCGACTTTGAGGCATTCCTTTTAGGAAATTAATAAAATCCTCAAACATAACTCTTAATTCAAGAGTTTTTGTAACTAATACATCTAATATAATATGAGTATAGTACATTCGTAATATTTTTTTCATAATATTTACAGTTAGTGAAATATTAAGTTTGTATTTCTAATATAATATATGTTAGTATATTTTATGACGACACTTGCACCGCGGCCCCTCGATTAGTAATGTGGCGACCCGGCACGTCTCTTTTAGATTAATGATTAAATACTTAGTCAAGTCTTCCAATTACTAAACATTTATATTTTGTAGATAATTTGGGATAATTTGAAGAAAAATTTGAAATTGAGAGAGACTGTGTGAATAACAATATGTGTGGTGAAGGTACATTTGAACGCGTGTTATAATGTATTATATTGAACTTTATTAATTTTTTATAATGTAGTATAAAAACATTTGAAACACTATTACAATATACGTATATTATATATAGATTTCAAGTATGATTTTTTTAGTTTTTTTTTTTTTTGATAGTTACCTACCTATTACATACAAGACACTTTATTTTTATATTTTTGAAGCAATATATGTTTTGGATTATTTAGATCTCTATAAACTGAATTCCAGACCCGTATTAGTATTTAAAGTTTATATGATCAGAGTCGTGGAACCAAATATTTCAGGCTCTACTAGAATGTATTAGTTAAATTAAAATATAATAGGTATGTGGAATAACAGTACCTAACCTTCTAGATGATTTTTTATGAATATATTATAAGTAAAGCTCAAATTTTCGCATTTTACGGTACGTAAACATTTTCATAATATTTTAACAGAAATTATGGAGCTAAAAATATGAAATACCTATATCATGTTTAGTGAGGCACTGGGCGCACTAAGATACGGTCCATATTTTATAATTTTGTTCATTTATTAAAATAATGCTTTTTAATATACTTTTCATAAATTAATATTAATACAATTAGCTTTAATAATTTTTTTGAACTATCAGTACGTATTTTTTTTTTGGGAGATCCCTATTATTACAACACCGTTACCATATGCGTCTCACTATACCCGATTTCCACAAAAGATAAATCATTACTTATTACCAGGGCTGTGAATTAAATGCATTTACATGCTTTTTCGCTATACCGTGACTATATAAAAAATGGATTCGGCCAAAATCTTATTTTACATATTATTTTTATGGATTAGTTCTATAATTGTTACATGTTTACGTATACGTATACGTATATTATATATAGATTTTATATTTTTAAAACTGATGAATTTATTGAATTAAATGAATTTACATTGTGAATATAGCTAACTTTCATTCGCCACAGTGAGAATACTACTTGCTGCTGCTTTATTAGGTTTTATCAGTAACATTATGTAATGTATAGTACATTGTTGTATATATTATATTAAAATAATTTCATTGATACTTATATAGTTATATGTATATTTTGTGTAAAATGTATCAACTATTGGTTATTGGTCCCTCGGTGGGTGTGTGGTAGGTTTCTAACTAAGATGATATTTTGAACCACCATTTTTGAAGGACCCCCCGGCGCCACTGGTTGAAGTTAAATTAAATTAAGATATAATAGGTATGTGAATACCATACCTAACCTTCTATGATAATTTTTGATGAATATAATATTATCAGTAATAGCTCAAATTTAGCACTTTTACGGTACTTAAACATTTCCTAATATTTTAACAAATTATGGAGCTAAAATTAGAAATACCTATGCTATGTTACGGTCCATAGTTCATAGTTTGTTTCATTTATAATAATAACTTTTTCATAAATTAATATTTATACAGTTGGCTTTTATGATTTGTTTGAACTATTAGTACGTATTTTTTGGGAGATCCCTATATTACAACACCGTTACCAATATGCGGTCTTTTTGGGTTAGTTCGTTTTATTGCATGTTTTCATTTATTTGATTCGTATTTACGCTTATTTTTCTTAAAATTTTTTATATTTTTTCGGTCCATCCGTTAGAAAAATAAATAGTACCAATCTACCAAGTGTGTGAATAAGAATTTTTTTTTGTAAACCACTTTGAATATTATTTATTATTATACTTTTTTTCATTGCATTAATTCACAGCCCTGCTAATTACTTTTACTTCCAATCATAATACCTACCACAGTTAATGTGGTGTCAAAATGTCAATTGTCAACAATCACTGCTTGGTTCAACTTGATAACACTTAAGGGATGTCCCATTTAGCGCCCATTTATTTCCCTCTCTGACCCACACACAATCATTTTAGTGTTTTCTTAATCGCACATTTGGTATGCTACGCGTGGGTCAAAGATGGAAACAAATAGTGCGCTGACATCCCCAACCAGCAAATGATCTTTTTATTCTATCCTATAGTCGAGGTTGTAAACCTATACCACCGGTAACGGTATAATGTTCAGCCATGGAGTCCCATGGAGCCATGGAGCCATTGGAGCCAGGGAGCCTTTGCAATTCATGATCCTTCCCTACGTATTCGGCATTGTTTAACATAACTATTCTACCTTACACATTTTCTTCCCCGTCTCTCACAGCTATACAAGGTTCAGCCACTCAATTCCACACCTCCATATGATCGTATTCTTTAGCCACTCTCACTATCTCTTATCATACAGTGACCGAACCACCTAACCTATTCTCTCTTGTTTTCTCTGCCATATGTACACTACCCGTATTAATTCATTTCCTATTCTATCCTCTTTGTACCTTAACACCTAACTTATTATTTCATATCTGCTTACCTGCCCTAACCTTACATTTTCTTTTCATCTTTCATCCACTTCCTAATTCCTATTCACTCAGTCTCTAGTTACCTACAAGTCATCGTACTTGATTATCGTGAAAAATATTTAAATATCATGGAGGCGATTCCCTACTCGAAAAAATTTACTTAAAAAAGTATCATACCTGACCAATTTTCTATTTTTTAACACGACTTTATTGATAGCCGAATAGTGTTATACCCGTATAATTACAATACAAAGATTGAAAGTTTTCAGGCAATACATCCCCTGACAATTAACAATATAAAAAGAAACCTACCGAAAAATAGAAATACTACCCCGTGACCGAATCAAAATCTGCTACGAACTGTAGTAAACGTATATGCTTCTACGTACCGAGTTAACAGATTTTTCCGTGACAATAAATATTTAATTCAAGTCTTAGAGTAAATTTAAACCCCAAATAATATGAAAACAAACTTACGCATAAACATCGACTCTTTCAGTAAACCTAGCTGTACTGCCGCACCCGCTGTCGCCGAGAAACAGCTATCTTCATCCGTCAACATCTCGCTAATTGAAACTTATCTAGTATAGAATACTAGTATCTTTATGCTCTGTTATATATTCGGTTTTCTATTTCAGGGTAAAAATATATTTTTTTTTTTTGATTTGCAAATGAAAGCTGTGAGATGGATCGATATGAATTTCGTGAGAAATCTAGAGGTACTAGAAAACTGAGACGAGTGTGTTGAATGAAATAATTAAAAAATCGCTTTAAAATTAATTTAATTCAAATAATGAGATAACCTTATTATTTATCATTTAAATTTTCCAGAACAAGCCCCCAGTTGTCGGTCGCATGTCAATTTTAACCAATACTAGACCACAATTTATAGACATTCTATAATGCATTCTCCTGCCGCTGGCCCTATACCTGTTGGAGAGATTAAATTTCTTTAGTAATTAAATTACGTACGAATTATAATAGTTTACGTAGGTACTTGTCCAATACTCGACTATCAAATTTAAATTAAAGAATGTGATATACCTAGGTAACCTATCGATCGATTCTAAAACAGAAACTTAACCTAGGTACAAATAATATCACAATATCAAATAGTGAAAATTTGAAGAAAATATCCTATAGGTATATCCTGTTAAACTCCCAACATAAAACGTACGTTTGAGGTGTTCTCTTAAAACCCAAATGTTTAATTCCCGTACCCCGTACGCATAGAAAATATTGTTTCACATTTAACGAAAACTTAAACTATCGTAACGATCGAATTACGAAGACGTATAAGACAAAAATAATCGTCACCAAGTGTAGGTATAATCTGCTATGTACTTACAAATCATATAAATAACATTAATCGTTACGTATTTTCTTATTTTATTAGGTAGGTATAAAACCCACCTTCCTCTTATAAAGCATTGCCTAATCATTGATTTCAAATTTTAAAATTATTCTACTATAACAATAAATTAACAGTTTAGGCAAAGTATTATAATTTAAGGTATTTTTCATAATATCCTAATTTTTTGTACACCTATAAACAACTGGATTTAAAAACTACTCTACGTCTACCGGG
Organism: Sitobion miscanthi; assembly: GCA_008086715.1. Taxonomy (NCBI): domain Eukaryota; kingdom Metazoa; phylum Arthropoda; class Insecta; order Hemiptera; family Aphididae; genus Sitobion; species Sitobion miscanthi. The sequence goes on from SSSL01000595.1 coordinate 14,035, forward strand.
TATATAAGTTTTGTCCGGCAATAAATTTACATTAGGTCTACCGCTTCAACAGAATAAATGACAAAACTTCGTAATTATTTATTCTTCCGGCGAAACGCGTTCCCTTCGAGTGTATAATAATAATTGTCTAGTGTCAGACCTTTGCATCTCCGCCAAGGAAAGTGCAGCGCGCGTCTTCATATCTCCAATCCAAAAGTTCAGTCTGGAGTATTAGATTAATGACGTTTATAAAAATAGGCACCGAGCTTAATAACCCGAATGGAACGAAATAATATTGAGTACGTATTGAAATCGCTGTTTCGTCTCAGACGATTGTCATTTGCCATGGATTATTTATAATTATAACCTCACCGTCCCAATCGTAGAAAATACATATATGTCCTAACCGATGGATGATGGATTTTTTACATATAAATGCAAATAACGGTAATTGAATTAAAATGTATAATATAGATAAACGGTTTTTTTACTTGCAGGTAACCATTTATTTATTACTTGGTTTATTAACAATTCTTATTGATATAAAATAGTAATTAAATGAAACTAGTTTATTGATCCCAATATTTAACAATAATGTTTCGATAAAATAATAAAAACAATTTAAGAAATCCTATTAATTAATATTAAAATAACAAAATTACTTAATACATTTTGTATTTATTACTATGCACTAAATCAATAGTGTCTAAAGTTATAAAAAAAACACTGCTTTTTTAACTTACAGTACTAATTTTTTGATGTTTTAAATATCTATTTTATATTATGTTTTAATGTTTAAAATGCAGTCTGCACCTTGTGCCAGTGATTTTACACGTAATATAATAAAATTGATACTAGTGATGGTTAGTTTTTTAAAATTATTTACACGATTTCAATAAAAAAATATCTATGAAGTAAAAAATCCGTATTTCTATTAACTATAAATTCCCGGCGTATAGTATAACATGCAAAAAGTTGCGTATAAACTTGGCGTGGTGAAACAAAGACGGTCTCGCGTATTTTGTACATTGCACTTTTGGGATTAAACTTAAAATGATTCCTACGTAACCAGGTAACAGATTGTCCGTGACATAAATATTTAATTTAAGCCTAAAATTAATAATATGAAAACAAACTTACGCGTAAACATCTACTCTCCCGTGAAACGTAGCTAGAGTGCGCCGTCGCCGAAGAAACTATCTTTATCCGTCTTCAATCTCGCTCCGAACTGAAACTTGAAAGTATCGAAATTATTTATGCAATACCTGAATACCTGATCATAACGAATGTGCGAGTTTGTGTTAAATACTAAACTTAAATACTGAAATTATAGAATTGTTTATCGTCGCCGACGAATGTCGACAATTGACGATTGCCATAGATATTATAAAATATATTTATTTATTTCGATAAATCCATAGACTTTATATTATAACTCAGTATCCATACGGTCTATTGATAAACCGTATGTACTTTTCAAAAGTAATTTGTGATCAGCAATGTACCTATTCTGGTCATCTATTTCCAGTTTATAGTTCGTATGTCCAATTAACTATGCAATAAATGCTAAATATTAAGTACCCTATATAGGTATGCGCCTATTAATCATCTTATTCTACAACAGGGACGGGAAAAAACGACGATCTCGCGTATTTTTATACTTTCTAGTTTAGAACTAAATATGCGCCTACAACACTTGATAGCACTTTTTCGTGACATTAAATATTTATTTTAAGTCTTAAAAGAAAATTTAAGCCCCAAAAGAATATGCAAACAAACTTACTTTAATTATCGACTCTTTCGCCGAATCCGTTACGTGTGTGAACTTCGACGCCGCTGAGGAAACGCTCCAGAATACAAAACTTTGAATACTGTGATTTATGAAAATAAAATTATACAAACGCACTAAGTTTTTTTGTTCATATTTTCTTTGTTTATTGAAATTTTAGAATTTTCATCGACTGCGTCTCTGCAACGACTTTGAGATTTGCCATGATAAAAAATAAATGATAGATATTATACTATACATCGTGCCTACGTCGATATATGAATCCACGGATATAATACGAGTATAATGCAACTTTTTAATCAAAGACTTCCGTGTTAAGGAACAATTTTGTTCATTGAAATTTGATATGACAAAAACGAAAATAGTTTATAATTTTGAATTTATTATAATAATATGATAGGTATTATTTAAATTATTATTTTCGTTTATTAATTTAATTATTGATTAAAAGGTGAATAGATATTAGAAGTACAAGCATATTTTTAAAAGCAATTGTATTTTATGAATTATTAAATAAAATGTGATTACTGGATTTTAGAGTTAACATAAAGCCATAAACGTATACAGTAAAATACTATATACCAACTAGATTTATAAAACTCCAAGTCTATAATTTTAAATTCTGAGCGGATTGATAACTGTATTAATTTTACAATGAGTGTTTTCTTTATTTTTTTATATTTTTTAATTATTTTTTCTTGTAGTCTGTGTAAACGATAAGTATTCGTAATAAAGCTTAATTTTCATATATAATCATTATATTATAGCACGCAGTATGTAACATAAGTTTATTTTTAGTTTTTTAATTATATGTATTTTAGTAAATAATATAGGTAACGCGAATTGTGTTTTCGAATAGCATTTATTGTTTGTAAGTAGTATTTAGTAGGTACCTACACCATAATATGGAACTAAAATGTTGTTGTAAATTATGTACACATTTTTTTTGGTGGTTTAGGCTGCTATAAGATTAATTTATGATAATATTTGCATTGACTGTTAGGATTATTTTTATAGAAGATACTTACATAATAGAATCGATCAGGAAACTATATACACTGAGGGTGGGGGTAATAGTAAAATACTATTACAGGGGAACAAATATCTATTATTTGTATTTTTATTTGTTAATTAATACTTAAGACTTAATATTAGCAGTAATCTTTGTTCCTTCACAAAATATTTTTAATTATTTTTAATTTACATGTACTTTCTAGGTTGGAATTTATCCAAATCATGATTAATTTAATAGTTACATTAATTGGATTATAAATTAATAAACTACAGTTTCCAGCTTCTACTACAACCTTATTTTTATTTTATTTTATTTTTTATATAATTTTTTGATGTTTTGAAAACATCCAGAAAAAGTTTGTTTTAGACTGTCCTACTTGATTACAACTACTTATTTAAATGGTACTGTTGGTAAATATAAATGAAAAAGTAATATTATATTAAAATTGCAAGCGGCTTTTAATACCTATATCTAACCATTTTGGTTATGAAAGCCCTTTAACACTAACAATGGTGTAAGTATGCTAATAAAACATATGATTGTGTACCTATAATATGTATAAAAATATAAAGAATTAAATAAATATAACATTAATATTGTATTAAATACTTCGCACAAA
>SSSL01000263.1:0-16422 GCA_008086715.1 Sitobion miscanthi
TCACCTTTCGCTATCACGTCCAATTTATCATATTATTCGTATTTAGAGTAAATTTTACGATTTTTTTCAAAATTCGAGTATTACTGTCTTTACGGACTCCGTACGGTACTGTTAAAACCTGATTCGCCTTCCCTGCTTAATGTATAGGTCGCGTGCAGCCCGGGGACCGATTGACATCGCGGAGAGCGCCGTTGTCGTGTTGCTAATACCATATACAGGCTTGAATATATGCGCCCGAAACGTTTTGAATTTATAACTTAATTTTGTGTTTTCGGTGACAGTAATGAACGCTGTCCGCGATTCGACGTAGTCGGATTGCCTACTTGACTAACTACTTGCATACGAGCGAATTACACTCCCACTGCATCCGATCCGCCGCAAGCGGATTGTCCGTTGGGGAATCGACTTTCACCCCAGATGACTGATAGCTAGACACTCAAACTCAGAATCTGAATTTCCGATTTACGACACACACACTCGAGAACCGGGCATACACGCCCGGGGCGTCGCCGCCTACCTGGCTGGCTTTGTCGTACGATCAACTTGAATCGCCGGCCGTGACTTACGACTAGACACTCTCGCAGGTTTCGGATCAAAAAACCCAGCACCGCCGACACAGTCTTTCCGCCGCAGGCGGGATGACAAACACCCGCATCTAGTCTAATACTATAAAATCGTAAGAAAAACAGCTGATCTATAAGGTTATCATGGAAGATCTCATGGTGGAAAAATACTATAAAATCGTAAGAAAAACAGCTGATCTATAAGGATATCATGGAAGATCTCATGGTGGAAAAATCTAATACTATAAAATCGTAAGAAAAACAGCTGATCTATAAGGATATCATGGAAGATCTCATGGTGGAAAAATACTATAAAATCGTAAGAAAAACGGCTGATCTATAAGGATATCATGGAAGATCTCATGGTGGAAAAATACTATAAAATCGTAAGAAAAACGGCTGATCTATAAGGATATCATGGAAGATCTCATGGTGGAAAAATACTATAAAATCGTAAGAAAAACGGCTGATCTATAAGGATATGATGGAAGATCTCATGGTGGAAAAATCTAATACTATAAAATCGTAAGAAAAACAGCTGATCTATGAGGATATCATGGAAGATCTCATGGTGGAAAAATATTAAATTAAATTAAACACCGCTTCGTTTCCCCAGTCCGCCGGACCATTCGCTTCGATTCCCTATAGCGCGACCAATCGCGTACCTTCGCAGCGGCGGCGGCGGCGGTCGGTTTTAAAACGTTTTCGAAAAATGTTACGCCTTTTCGACTTTTTCTCATTTCACCTATAGTTCGTTTGTTTTAAAAGCCGCGTGGTTTGTACGCGATATCGGTCCATGGCCATCGCAATCGACGCCAGCGTAGGTCGTTATTATTGATTTTTTCATGTTTCCCGATTCATTTCGTCTTTTCAAATGCCGTTTGTGCTCTATTTGTTATGTTCATTTCTTTTGAAAACCGTGGAAATGCGGTTTGTACGCTTAAAAATTCGCGTTCACGAAATGTCAGTCGGTCTTCGTTCCAACGCACAAGTGCACAGTTGATATATATTGTTTTTGATCCAATAAATATTGCATTATGTGATTGTAGACATATTACTTAATAACGTAGCTGGTATATTGCTTAACGTAAATGTATTATTCAAGCATACATAATAATGTAATAATAATAATAACGGTCAGATAAGTGAATAGAAGACAATTAAAGTTTAAACAGTGTGTAGATACATAGAATTACATCGATGTATAATATCGAATATTTTGGTTTACGTCGCTCCGTAGACACACAGCTTAATTGTTGAATTTTTATACATTATTGGCATATCAAACTGTGGCTCGATAGGTTAGGCGTAGGTTCCCCAAACGTAGGATGTTAGGTAGGACCGGGTTCGAATCCGTTGTAGCGCTTTTCGGGCGGCTACCAGCTGTGCCGCATTCTACAACACGGCCTTCCCCAATCTTAACATTTTTTGCATTTTTTTTCACGTTAAATTTCAAAATAATAAAATAATATACGTTAATATTACAATATATGACTATATTATATTATGTACCTTATGTTATTTAAATTGTCATTGTTATTATATCATACAATAAATACATATTTGTTTTATTTTTCGTAAATTATTTCGAATGTTGTGTGATTGGGTTTTTGGAAAAAAACTTTTCTCTTCACTTATAGTAGCTAGACATACTAGACTGATTGCTGCAGTACATTTTTCGGTATCCGACGAAGTCCTAACCTAACGAAGTCGGATAGCCTACCTAGGTGGCTAACTTGAAAGTTAATAGATTTTGACTTGAGATGACTGACTTGCTAGACACTCCAACACGGTTTTTGACTTTACAGTTTTTACATAAGAAATAGCACCGGGCATGCGACGGCACATACCACTCTATCCGCCGCAATTGAATTGCTTATTTTTGTTTTGTGTTAGACAGGTAATGACTGACTTGCTGGACACTCTAATATGCAGGTTGTTGAATTAACATTTTCTTACACATACAAAAAAGCACCGGACATGGAGGATAGTATCATCATTGAATTGCCGGTTTTTATGGGCCATGGGAGATTTCTAGACACTGCAACTTTCCCGCCTTCGAAACGACACCACCAAAGAGCCAGGCCATATCAGAAATTCTTATTACAAAATCACCTTCTATATAAGTGTTTCTCCAAAATCGGTACTTACTAACAACTAACAAGAGGGTCCAACAATTTTTTCGATTATTCACCTATCTACGCAACTAACGGGGTCCGCAATCCACCGCAGGTGGATTGCATACCTGGTGATTACGTTTCGCATGTAGTCGGATCGCCTACCTATTTGACTGATAGCTACAAAATCAAATAAACCTATCGACTCTACACTTTTTAACAACCAAAAGCAGCGAACAAACGGGAGGTGATCCTGGAGATCGTATCCAGCCTATCAATTTACAACGTTCGTGACCGATCGCTGGACGCTCAAACTTTTAAACATTCCCGCCAAAGTTCCAAGCCTTATCTCTAATCCATATCACTAATCCTTATCACAAGTCCTAAACTTTCGTCTTACAGCATTTGCGACTTTTATAATTCTAACGACATTGTCTCTAAAATCGGTACCCACTCTCAGCGAGTCCAACCCTTTCCGAGTTTCACTTAGAGAGTCTAATACTATAAAATCGTAAGAAAAACAGCCGATCTATAAGGATATCATGGAAGATCTCATGGTAGAAAAATATTAGATTAAATTAAACACCGCTCCGTTTCCCCAGTCCGCCGGACCGTTCCCGTCGATTCCCTAAAGTGCGACCAATCGCGTACCTTCGCCGCGGCGGCGGCGGCTGTCAGTTTTAAAACGTTTTCGAAAAATGTTACGCTTTATTTCGCCTTTTCTCACCTTTTCTCATCCGTAGTTCATAGCGTAAATGGTAGAATTTTAATAGCGTTCGTTGTTCGTTGCTTTTTTGTAATGGGGGTTTGTACGAATATTGAATATCGACATATCCCGCTTGATATTGATATAATGCTTATTATTATATACGTAAAGTTATAATAAATATAATATATTGCTTAACGTATATATATATAAATATATTGCTTAACGTAAAATTATAACTAAGGTTATCATTTTATAGTATGGGGTATATTAATGTTTTTTTTGTTTTGTTTTGTTTTGATTAAATAAACATTGTAGTCATAATTGTTTTGTCCTTAATTACGTAGGTATATTGTTTAACGTAAACACAATTTTGCATAATTTTATTATTCAAACATACAATTAAAGTTTGGATATACATATCGAATATATCGGTTTACGTTGTCGTGTAGACACACAGCTTATTTGTTGAAGTTTTGACTGATGACGGCATCACAAACTGTGGCTCGGTAGGTTAGGCGATGGTTCCCCAAACGTAGGTGTATAGGTAGGCCTGAGTTCGCATGGTTACCGGCTACTTCCATACGAAGCGGGTTAATTTTTTTTTGCATTTTTTTTCACGTTTTTTTTTTCATATACCAAATAATTATTATATAAACACTACAAGTACATGTTTTTATGTATGTAGGTATTGATTGTTATAATATTAAGTATCTTATGTTATTTATTTTATTAAATATATAAATTTTTCAAAATTTCCATATAAAAGTAGTTTGTATCTTTTATTACTGCCTGTCCGTATCATTAAATGCCCTTTGGACCTTAATTAGTTAAAACTTATCGCTCGGCAGTGGAATGGAGAGGATAACTAACGGCGGGTTTACACGGGTCGATCGCAGTCGAACGACATTCGTCGCACGACGATGCGTCGATCCCAATCGAAACTATTAATTGTTTACACGTTCAACTGTTTCTTGGCTACATTTTAGTCGAAAGTGTACACAAAATGTCTTCTACGGTACATGTTGGTGTTTTATTAATTTGTGATCTATTACGTGAAGAGTTGTTAAAATTTAAAAGTAAAAACCAAAAAGCGTCGTTTGTAGACTCGGAAATGGATTTTAAGAAGGAACACTTTAGGTGCATCAACAAATCTTTTAAAAGAGCTTTCTGTAGAAGATCCAAAATCATTCTATAATCATTTAAGAATGAACGAAGATATGTTTTTATATCTTCTAGAAAAAGTATCTCATTATATTCAAAAGGAAAATACCAATATGCGAGAAGCACTGCCAGCCAGATTGAAGCTAGAAATAGTATTACGATTTTTAGCTACCGGTGAGAGCTTTGCTTCCCTTTCAGCACTGTATAGAGTTCCGAAATGTACAATATCATGTTTTTTGTTGGACGTTTTAGAAGCAATATACAAAGCATTGGAAAACTTTATCAAGGTAATGTATTATATATTTTATATTTAAAAAAAAACAAGATCCAACATTTATTTTTAAATAAAATAAATTTAAAAAATATTTGTATCATAAAAAAAATCAAATCTTGTAAATTACTAAAAAAAAAATATGTACCTTTCAATAATTAAAATATTTACATCATTTTATTCTTCAACATTTTGACCTGGAGTGGTATGACTTCTACTATTCTTGATGGTTTAATCCTTAATTTAATTATTGAAATCAGACATATTTACTGTGGTCCAGGCTTGCGTTAATATATCTGCTTCACAACTATTCTGGATTTTTTCAATATTATTGACATGAATGGAACAGGTGTCTGAAGAATAGTCCCATGTAGAATTAGAATGTAGTAAAGTTGAACTCGGAGTTGAAGATCTTGAAACTGTTTGTGAATTTGATAAGCAATGTAACCGTTCTCGTGTCAATAAACCTTGAATATCGTTTTGCAAAATAAGAGACCTTTCAAGTGGTATTTTTCTCATTTGGTTGGCCACATGCTTTCCAAAAGTTTCAAATTCATCATCTTCTTTAACGACACATTCTTTAGCGATACTGTCTAATTTTTAAATTGCCTTTTCAATTGGAGAAATATTCGGTAGTTTTGATCTCATTTTAAAATTCGATGTCTTCATTTTTTTCAAAGTCTTAGGAAAAGATGATGTTTGAGTTCTTACTGTATCCTGTCCTTCGTCGATATTTGGTGAAATTTTAAATATATATATAATATATATGTTCAGGTTCAGTAGTATTCAAATCATCAGTTGTTTGTGGTTCAATTGATAATGTTTCACTTGGCAAAGTCTAAAAAAAATAATTGCAATTACTACTGAGATAATATAAGATATATAGACCTTATATTAGATTTTCAAATTTTTTTGGGTTGCATGATTCTTAGATTCTGAAAGGAGTGATGAATATATTGATTTTATAATATGTGTGTGTGTGTGTGGTTTTTTTTGTCATCGCGTTTTGGAGGAGTAAAAATACTCTGATATTCAACTTTAATCCTAGCTTCCGGTAGTAAATCGAATCTAAATGCATTGGTGGAAGGGGAGGGAGTAAGTTAGTAAGGAAATAGTTTACAAAAGGGTCAGAAATAATAAACCAACCAAAAAAATCAAAACACTGTTTAGAATCTAATAAAAATATTATAAAGTAGTTTCAATATTTTATTGTTTCAATATTAAGTATTTAAGTAAATTGTTTAATTTTCAGGTACCAAGTACAGAAAACGAATGGAAAAAAATCCAAAATGATTTTAATATTCGTTGGAATTTTCCATTGTGCTGTGGGGCTATAGATGGGAAACATGTTCTTATACGACCCCCCCCCCCCACGGAGCTTCAAATTATTTTAACTATAAAGGGACATACAGCGTTGTTCTACTAGCAGCAGTTGATGCAAATTATTGTTTTATCTATATAGATGTCGGAGCAAATGGTCGCATGAATGACGCTTCAATTTTTAACAACTCATCATTTAACGAAGCAATGGGGGGCTATATTTTAGCCGAAAATATTATATCCGACAGTATTTTAGCCGACAAATATTACGGCCGCCAGTATTTTAGCCGATAAATATTACCGCCGACCGTATTTTATCCGATAAATATTACCGCCGACCGTATTTTGGCCGACAGTATTTTATCCGAAAAATATTACCGCTGACAAATATTACCGCCGACAAATATTACAGCCGACATTATTTCAGCCGACAAATATTAGGGCCGATATTTTTTCAGCCGACAGTTTTATTGTTAAATCTCTTATCACTTACATACAACTGCATACCAGAACTACAACTGTGGTCCATTTTTAATTTTATTGATAAAACTATTCATTGATAAGTGATAACAATAATAATATTATAGCTACATAATAGTATAATACATTAGGCATTAGGACAATAGGACATACCTCATAGCTAATTGTTGTTCCCGCGCACTTTGTAGTCCGTAAAAAATTACAACTTTTAGAAAAATTATGATTGTTTAACTCCTTTTGGGTGCAACTTAGCCTCCCTCCCTGGTAAGCAATCCGAGTATCCGACTACGTCGCATAGTGGACAATGTGCGACAGCATAATATGAAGTAGGCAATGTGATTTGATGCATGTGACTGCACCTGATCTGCCGATTAACCAATGGCAACCAAATAAAAAATAATTATTTATCCTATATTCAATAGCAACCATTTATAAACAAAAATTTCCACCGCAAATCTCAAAAGCTCCGTTTGAGCACCTAGGAGGGTGAAAAATAGTTAACGTCCTATTCTCAGAACTACCAAGTATACACACACAATTTTATGAACATGGGTCAAGCCGTTTCGGAGGAGTTTTGTTACAAATACCTACTGTGCCACGAGAATTTTATACATTAGATTTACTATATAAATACTAAATACTTTTAATTTCTTTGTCTATGGTTAATGGTTATTGCAATTACTTTAGAAATAAAACTACCAAATACCTACTCAATTATTATTTAATTTATTGAAGATAAAACAATGTTCATGACATTCTCGATTCCGATGTAAAAATAATACATTAATCACTTTTGGTGTATACCTACGAACAGACAAACACAAAATACTAAAATAGTTAATAAATAATAGGTATCAATATGAATACACAAAAAGAGTAAAGGTTAAATATTATGTCTAATAAGTAGTTGTAACTTGTAAGCAAAAACCACAAACTTTAATTTTTATCATATTATTATTGTAATATTGTGCATATATTATATCTGTACATCTATAAAGATCACAAGATATATTATCGAATCGTATTACACTAGCTGATTTTAATTAATATTTAATTGTATTACATATTTATATATTTATATACGTACAAACGTTAATATATTTATTTTAAACTTAGTATCTACCTACAGTCTATTTTAATTTTTATCAGTTTTTGAACTTGTGGTGTACTGGTGTTTTTTGTTTAGTTGTTTAGATTCAATTTGTTTAACAAAATAAATAATTATTGATGAAGTTATTCTTAAACTGGTCACCAAAGAAAGAAAACTTGATTTTTTACTGTTTTAAATCTAATAAAAATAATCAATGCAATGTACTTATGTACTAAAAATAATGAGTAATTGTGTTAGTATTGGTATTCAATATAGAATGTCGTGTATATATACCTATTATACAGCAGCTGTTCTCAAACTGTGTTAAAGTAAGGACACCCCATACATTTTTCATTAAAACCACCTAAACTTCTGACAAGGTACTTATAGTGGTTTGATTTAAAAAATGTAAAGATGTTTGAATTGGTAAACAAGTTAGCATATTACGCCCAGATGAATTACCCAAATGTTTATTAAGACATATAAGCACTGCAAATCGTAGTTTAACTGAACCATTTTCAAGATCCAAATTAAAGGAATATACTAAGACTATAGCATGCTTTCTACATGATATGACGGAAAATAGGGAATGGTTAGATGAGTGTCGTTGTAACACATTGATAGATTTCATGGAGATTTTACCAGATGCAGATGATTTACTAGAGTATAAAAGATCAGAAGCTAATGAAATGATTGCTTTATAGATTATTTGGTTTAATGGCGGTACTTGGGCAATCAATGGTTAAGGATGAAGATATTAAGGAAATTAAAATAAATTATATGTATATATTGAAATGTAATAATAAATTTTGTAATAGAAAGGAAATCAAATTCGTAATCATGGATTTTGAGTTCACAATGATGAATAGAACAAGTATAGTGGTAATCTCTGGAGCCATTTCGAACAGCTTGAACAAGTGCAAGATTCGAAAGCTAGAAGGGAGACCGCTACTTTTGCCACTTCATGAACAAGTAAGAGAAATGAAAGTTCATGAATTACTGTTGGCTAAAAAGGAGATCAAGCGGATACTAAGTTGTAAACAAGTGCTTCAGGAGGCTTGTTTAACACAGTTCGAGAAAAGCTTGAATTCTAAGTTAAATAATTTAAAACCTAACTTTATTGAAATATATTTCAGAGGGGGAAAAAAAGAAAGTAATAGTAGTGTGGAATGGGCATTCTGATAGGGAAATTTTAAGAAGAATGAAAATAGAAAAGTTCGAAATTTTAAATATAACTTGTTATGATCAAAATATGACAAAAGAATTTATAATTAAATTAGAAAGGATAAAAACAAAAGAAGTTATATTTCAGTATGGAATAGGTTCATATAACAAAAATGGAAGGATGTTAAATTTGGAGGAAACTCACGGTATCATGTGTCCGAAAAAACATAGAATGACTTACGCTCATGACCCGAAAATGGACGTGAGACTCACGAAGTGTATATTCAATATGGTTTTGAGGAAGCAGGGATACACAAATTTAATAAAATATTTTAATTAATGAGCTAAAAAGAAAAAAAATAGTTTTTCTATAAGACGGTAAATATAAAAAAGTTAATAAATGAATTAATAGATAATAAATTGATATAATGATAAATTTTTGATATAAAAAAATTTAATAGTAATTTAAATTAATTATTGCAGAAATGAAAAATAATAAAAAATTGATTAGGGCATATAATATTGTATCGATTGATCAAGTAATATTGAATTATGATCGGGCGGCAATATTATATTCCATATGAAATAAGATTCTACGAAATAAAAGTCGATTCGGAGTATAATACTGTGCCAATAATCCAATGACGATAAGATTTTGATTAGTGGTGCATATTATATTCCGTGCGAAATAAAAACTTCAAAGGAAATGAATAATAAATCTCAATAAGAAAATATACATTTTTTTTAAGTCATGTTAACTTGGGCTTGGCGTTGACTATACTTTGATTGAATAGTAAGTAAAACGTCTAGGCTTGAATTAACAGGATAAAAATTAAACAAGGATAGTTAATAAATCAATTTAACGCTGGTCTGTACCGCAAACATAACTTTAATTGAATAGTATGATTGTGAGACAGGTCCGCAGTAAATAAGATAAAGTCAAACAATATTAAATAAACATTTGAATAAATTAACAAACTAAAAATAGATATAAAAATATAATAAATAAAAATGGAAAATATATATATATACAAAGGGGGAAGGAAATTATTGAAAAAAAAATATATAAAAATAAATATAAAATAAAATAATAATATATATAGGAACATAAGCATAGGAAGTTATGTAGGAATATAGAAATGAAAAAATATATTTTTTAATATACAAATATTAAACTAAGTTAATATTATTAACATGGTGCTGGAAATTAAAATACGTACGGTATATATATATTATGTAAACAAAAAGAAAATATTGTAATAACCTTAAACATTTATGTTATAAATACTAACACTAAGATAAGTGATATTGTGAAAAATTTTAAAGGAAAAATATATATATGTTAGTAACATAAGAAAACTAACATAGATGATAATTAATATAGAAAAATATATTGTAATACTAATTGTAATCTAAAAAAAAATTAACCAATAATAATCAAATTTTTTAATACAATTGTTAATATTGAAAACAGATGTAACAAAAATATATAGTGGATTGTACTTATATATTTTTTTTGAAATAGAAAATAAGTCAATACTAATGTAACCAAAATATGTAATTATGAATGATAATTATTGTAAACATGATTGTAATTGTAACAATTAACTTGTGAATGTAAAATTGTAAACTAGGGAAGGTGCTTGTATAAAATGAAAAGAGCCACATTTTAATGTTTTAGACAGTAAAATATGTCTTTAAGAGGGGAGGTGTAACGAACCCAATAATATACATTCTAATATTATTGCATTATATTATTGTGATCGTTTCGCGCAGTACATAATAAATAACATAACACTAGGATAATAAATCAACTCATATTTTAATTATAATACGTCGTAGGACAATAAGAGAAAACAAGACAGTCTTGAACTTAGACCTTCATGGGGATAAATAAAACCACTTTTGGCAAACCACCCGAGGGCTAGTCATAGACGAATAATAGGATATTTGGCGATCACGATTAACCAGCCGAGCGAATATATATGATTAATTAAACCACATTGCAAAATATATCGTGAGCTCTAATACTAAACGCCAATTTATCTAAATATTGACGGAAGGCGTATAACATATATTGCAAAGATAATAAACAGGATGTGGTTCTCGGAATAAGCAGGCGTGGGAACATGTAGATGATAAATGTAAATCACGTCCTGTGAAGTCCGCAGATATCGATAGACAAGGGGGAAGTAGGAGATTAGAAGTCCCTATAAAACCCGGCCGAAACGGCCTGTAAATCAGACGTGTTTCTCCATCGTACAAGCGAGCACCTTCACGATAGTCAATACTGCACATCGTCAAATTGGACTTAGAATAATTTCAATAAATAAACAACTTAACTTTATCGAGTATTTACTTATTTTATCAACCTACCTGAAGAGAAATCACTATTTACGGTCTTGCTACCTGCAACCTTATAAGCTAAGCAGTCTAGTTGATTGCTGGTTTATAACAATTATATTCAAATAGGTACCTACCTAAATGTTAAAAAAAAATAATTATAATGTTACATTATAAAGAAACAAATTAAAAAGCAAATCTTTCATGCATAATTTGTCATGAGTAATGTATAACATTATAACTTAACTTGGATTTTCTTGTTAGATGGTATAGTGAACAGCGATATTTGATTTTTTCTAAACTTGTAAATGGTTTGGTATTTTCTCCTGAATTATTATACATTCATTAATTTTCATATCCCTCAATAGTCAATATCAGTCGCGTTATTGTTCCACGTTTGCAGTAACATTCTATACTGTACCATACGAAAAATATTTTATTAGAACTGTAAATAATTGTAAAATATTTTAGCCGAAAATAATCCAAAACATTGATTGACTACTTATAACCCGACATTTTCCACCGTTATTAACTTATTGGTAGGAATCTGTTGTTACTTGTGGATTAGTGGTGATTGCAATTCATCATTAATTCGAACGTATCGGATTTGATTTCAAAAATGAGTAACTCTTTCTAAATTATATTTTTTTTTTCCGGGATCCCCTACAGCCTGTTGTTATTATATATTTTAATTTTATAATTATTATTTTGGCCTATTGGCTATTCGTTTCGTATTCTATACAATATAATAATAAATTACGTAAGTAGATACATATTTTCTTATTGACAAGAACAACATATTATTCTTATTTGCAAACCGCCATTCGATGTTAGTAAATTAATATTCAAATTGTAGTTGAAATAGTTGAAAATACCATTTTATTGTTCTTACCTATTTCTTTTGTATAATAAATATGAATTTGAATTGTAAAATTATTTACCATAACAATATTTATAATTATTATTGTTATTATTGTTAGGTATTATTATTATTATTATTATTATAGTAGCTAGTAGCTAATTATAAATATTAGTTGTGGAATACCAGGTAGGTAATAACTACCACGGAAAGATTAAGTAATTTATAGATTCCTATAACTAAGGTAAACAGTTATCTACCCAGTACCTACCATCTCATATCTACATTCTATATGCATTTCTACGTTATCCATTGATTATTATTACTACATAGTACCTATTTAATATTTCTAATCAACTGTTATAATATTATGTAATATGGTACTTGTATACCTAATGTTCACTTGTTATTTTGTCATCGGACCAATATTATTGATTACTGATCATAATAAAGTAGACTGTTGTGGAACATACTCATTAGTCATTACTCATTAGACATGTGATTTTGGATCTTAAAACGCGTTCAATCAATAAGCTACAACTGTTTGAGGAATAAAGTAGGTAAGCATTGTATTATATCTACTAAAATGAACATAATATTTTGCAAGTAGGTTAGTACCTACAAAAAAAATAAATATATTTTTTTATTAGTAAGGCTCTAAAATATATTATATTATATTATTTTATTTAATTTTTTAACTCACTCAATTTCATAACCAATTTTGTTTGATTAAATAGATAGTATGGAATGAAGAGAAATAAAAAATATAATTATTTTTAAGATAAAAAAACAAATATTTCTACTTCATAAAATTTAGTTCAGGAGTTTGAGCTCCTTAAAAAAATAAAAAAAATGCTACTCATATAGTTTTTAGTTTTCTATTCCTCCCATAACTTAATTATGTATAACAATTTAAAAAAATATTCATGATGAATGAAATTTAATTAATTATTTGTGTTATTTTTTAGGTTCTACGAAATATACGTTGTGTCGTTGTTTAAACATAAGGGTAATTGAGTACTCGCATGCTTCATACATTTTGTAAGAATGAAGTAAAAACTCACCAAGCATTTTCCATAAATTTGGATGGGCAACTTGAAAAGTTTGCTGGAGAGTGGAGTGAAAACTCTCAACATTATTGTTAGTCCGGCGAGGTTGACCGTAGACTGAAAAACACTCTGGACCTTTTCTGGTAAGCCAAAAACTAAATCACCAAATAAATTGCAAGCATTATTAGAAAAATAATTCAACAAAAACTAGAGTTTATAACAATGTTACTTCTATTTATACAGGTATAATATAATTCACCTAGACATATAAGTGAAAAATCTAGGCAATAATACTCCATTATTTTGCGCATGGTTTTTAATTTCTTGTAACCCCATTTCAATTTGATGTGCAGGTAATAAAGCCAAAACTGCACACATCTTTAGGCACATTTTTGCCTCTCTATTCTGCTGTACATAACGGGAGTACCCCATTTTCTTAATGCTTTTTTTTAAGCTCTAAAATTAAATTTAAATTTCATAAAATAGGTTCATCATAAAGTGAGAACATGAAAACAAAAATATGAAACTTCAGAAGGGATTTAAAATTTCAAACCTGCACATAATGGAACCAGCACGAATATACATGTGCTTCTGGATATGTGTCTACGAAAACTTGATGCAGGGCAGTCTCAAAGTCAATCATTATAGAGACTGGTCTAACCTCCGGGTATTTTATTTTAAATCTCTCCAATACTTTTCTATATGCTGCTTCAGTTTTGGCTTCCATCAGCACATAACATACAGGTATGGACTAAAAAAACATTGAGATTTATATTTCGATTAATTTTAAGTATTTTGCAAAATAATTGTTTAATCTTACGTGATTTTGCAGGATCAAGTGAATAATAAATAATTGTCGGCAATGAGGTGTTGATGGAACGACTTTAAATGTCCCATCAGCATGCAATTCTGTGGCGCCTTGGTGAACTACAGCACTAATAAGATCATTGCAAGCAAACATAACACTGTACTTGCCATCTCTGTCAACCATCCACTCCTGGTAAAACCTTGAGTTACCACACTTATATCTATAAAAAAAAAACCATAGCATTAGCTGTAAAATATAGAATCTTCAAATTAAATTAATCTAAATTGACATAATATTTACCTATCTATATTCATATCTAAAAATTCACTTAATTCACGTAATGTGGGTGGTAGGGGTGGTATTGTTGATTTTCTAGCATGGCGCATTGACGACTCTGCAGTTGGCCAACTATAAATACCAGCTGTATGTGGATTTCTGTTAAGTTAGCCAAAAATTGTATCACAAATATAATACATAAGTAAAATCATTTCTACAAGCATATTAAAATTATATTTATAAATAAATCTATATACATATTATATATAAATAATAATAAAAAAAAAAATGATTTTGACATTATATTACAACAAAATGTTGTTAGTTTAAAGATGGCATGCAGATTAATATATTTTTGTGACCACTTTTGCTTAAATTGATACATTTAGTTTCTGGGTTTTTATAATATAATTTTTACATTCTAGAATTTACCAAACGTTTTCAGTAGAAGAAAATAAAAATAAACAAAAGTTTGTGACATTCTATTAATTTATTAATATGGATATATGCTTTTAGGCTGGGGCCCCATCAGAACCTTGCACTACATGGGTTTTGTTATTTTCAATATGTTACTGGAAAATTAAAATCATATTATTATTTAATATAAACTATATCGAGAAAGGTATGACGAATCCATCATGTAGAAGGGATCAACTATCTTAGATGGTTGAAAGTAAAACCCCTTTATTTACATATTTTTTACCATATACAATTAATTCTAAAAATTAATAGTTATTCATACCTTATTGCTTCTTGATCGTAGATGACTTTAAGTTCAATAGTTTCTGATCTAGCTCTCTCAACTAATGTGGACCGAAAGATATTTTTGGTCTCTAGTTCATGGTATTCCGGGCCATAGGCATCGTGGCTATGGGTCTTTTTTGGAACTATAGGACCATTTCCATTTTTAGTTGCACTACCTTTGCAGTACACGTTGGGTGTGGCACATTTTAAGTAACTGTAATGTATATATTCATTATTTATAAGTGATATCTTCTTATACCTTCCTATAATACTATATTTAGTGAAAATGTCAATTTTTTTTTGTATTTTATATGCTATTAGAATTTAAAGAAATGTTTAGATTAACCATGGTTTAAATATACAAGGTTATTGCAATAGTACCCCCACTATATCATTTTATCACAATAAGGAATTAAAATGGCAGCGTAAGGGGACGACCTATACTGGCTATACTATGAAATATACTGAGATATGGACTGTACCCTTACGCTGTCATTTTATTTTTGTTTGATAACAATATAGACTATGTGCAATAACCTCGTATATTTAAGCCATGGTATTAACCTGTATAATTTAATTTAATGTTGTAATATAAAATACTTATCCTAAATGTTGATGTATCAATATTAAATATTGGATCAATAGTTAATTATTTATAAGCTTTTGAAGGTACCTAAGATTTAGTTTTAGGTACCCATAATAATATTATTATTTTATGTTAGAAAAATGGTTTTTATGTTTATATAATAGATACATACCAATATATTTTAAAGTAGTCATAATTAAATAATAATATTTGGTTATAATTAGTATCTATAATAAGTACAGGAGCGTCTACATCTACATCAGTATCTAACTAGTTTTTAATCGTTATTATCTAATCTAAAAAATATAATATCTTATATGAGGTAAAAAATAAATATGGGTTCAAAAGTAAAGTATAAACCACAACACTTATCTGCTTTAAACGTTTAAATTCTAAACTATACCTCCATTTTTTTACATTGATACATCAATATTTTTAGCACTAATTTTTATATCAGTATACTAAGTTAAAAAATGTAATGGTTTGTTTCCAATAATGCTACAATAATACATTTAAATTCATAAGGTTAACCCTAACTCTAAAAAGTTTGATTTTTTACAAAACTGTACCTTATAGTTATTGTGCCTTGCACTGTAAAAAAAAAAAAAATCATCTTATACTTGAATTACTTACAGTTTGTCACCATGAGTTTTGTTGATTTTATAGTGGAAACCTCTGTGTTCTCTGTGATCCATTTTAAAAGTAAAATAGAGTACAAATTACTAGTGAAATGGAATTTTAAAAAACAAAAAACCACAAGGTTTTAATGATAACACTAATACACTCATTAAATATTTTCATTTTTACTGAATTTAAATAAGCCAACAAATCATAGCTCTAAAAATAGATATTGTAATGAATTTTAACTTTTTATTAACAGAT
>SSSL01000173.1:0-11613 GCA_008086715.1 Sitobion miscanthi
AAAAATCGCGAAGAGTGATAAGGAGCATTGATAACGCGGCCGGCGGCCCGGAAAAAAAATCTAATTTTCTGATTGGCGGGTTGACTATAGGGTTCGAGAAATCGCCACTCGCTGCGCCGTCGGGTTCACGTTTTATAATATAAGGACTAGATGCGGGTGTTTTGTCATCCCGCCTGCGGCGGGAAGACTGTGTTGGCGATTCCAGGTGTTTGTCATCCCGCCTGCGGCGGAAAGACTGTGTCGGCGATCCGAGTGTTTGTCACTGTGTGCTGGGTTTTTTGATCCGGAACGTGGGGTCGTCGGTATTTTGTTTTGTAGTGTTGGCAGCAATTGTTTGGCGGTAATTTTTGAACCTGCGAGAGTGTCTAGTCGTAAGTCACGGCCGGCGATTCAAGTCGATCGTACGACAAAGCCAGCCAGGTAGGCGACGACGCCCCTGGCGTGTATGTCTGGATGTCAAGTGTGTGTTGAAATCGGAAATTCAGATTCTGAGGTTGAGTGTCTAGCTATCAGTCATCTGGGGTGAAAGTCGATTCTCGAGCGGACAATCCGCTCGCGGCTGATCGGATGCAGTGGGAGTTTAATTCGCTCGTATGCAAGTAGCTAGTCAAGTATGCAATCCGACTACGTCGAATCGCAGACGACGCCCCGGGCGTGTATGTCCGGTTCTCGAGTGTGTGTGTCGTAAATCGGAAATTCAGATTCTGAGGTTGAGTGTCTAGCTATCAGTCATCTGGGGTGAAAGTCGATTCTCGAGCGGACAATCCGCTCGCGGCTGATCGGATGCAGTGGGAGTTTAATTCGCTCGTATGCAAGTAGCTAGTCAAGTATGCAATCCGACTACGTCGAATCGCAGACGACGCCCCGGGCGTGTATGTCCGGTTCTCGAGTGTGTGTGTCGTAAATCGGAAATTCAGATTCTGAGGTTGAGTGTCTAGCTATCAGTCATCTGGGGTGAAAGTCGATTCTCGAGCGGACAATCCGCTCGTGGCTGATCGGATGCAGTGGAAGTTTAATTCGCTCGTATGCAAGTAGCTAGTCAAGTAGGCAATCCGACTACGTCGAATCGCAGACCACGCCCCTGGCGTGTATGTCCGGATGTCAAGTGTGTGTTGAAATCGGAAATTCAGATTCTGAGGTTGAGTGTCTAGCTATCAGTCATCTGGGGTGAAAGTCGATTCTCGAGCGGCAAACCGCTTGTGGTGGATCGGATGCAGTGGGAGTGTTATTCGCTCGTATGCAAGTAGCTAGTCAAGTAGGCAATCCGACTACGTCGAATCGCAGACCACGCCCCTGGCGTGTATGTCCGGATGTCAAGTGTGTGTTGAAATCGGAAATTCGGATTCTGAGTTTGAGTGTCTAGCTATCAGTCATCTGGGGTGAAAGTCGATTCTCGAGCGGACAATCCGCTCGCGGCTGATCGGATGCAGTGGGAGTTTAATTCGCTCGTATGCAAGTAGCTAGTCAAGTAGGCAATCCGACTACGTCGAATCGCAGACCACGCCCCTGGCGTGTATGTCCGGATGTCAAGTGTGTGTTGAAATCGGAAATTCGGATTCTGAGTTTGAGTGTCTAGCTATCAGTCATCTGGGGTGAAAGTCGATTCTCGAGCGGACAATCCGCTCGCGGCTGATCGGATGCAGTGGGAGTTTAATTCGCTCGTATGCAAGTAGCTAGTCAAGTAGGCAATCCGACTACGTCGAATTGCAGACCACGCCCCTGGCGTGTATGTCCGGATGTCAAGTGTGTGTTGAAATCGGAAATTCGGATTCTGAGTTTGAGTGTCTAGCTATCAGTCATCTGGGGTGAAAGTCGTTTCCCGAACGGACAAACCGCTTGTGGTGGATCGGATGCAGTGGGAGTGTTATTCGCTCGTATGCAAGTAGCTAGTCAAGTAGGCAATCCGACTACGTCGAATCGCAGTCCACGCCCCTGGCGTGTATGTCCGGATGTCAAGTGTGTGTTGAAATCGGAAATTCAGATTCTGAGGTTGAGTGTCTAGCTATCAGTCATCTGGGGTGAAAGTCGATTCTCAAACGGACAATCCGCTTGCAGCGGATCGAATGCAGTGGGAGTGTAATTCGCTCGTATGCAAGTAGCTTGTCAAGTAGGCAATCCGACTACGTCGAATCGCGAACAGCGTTCATTACTGTCACCGAAAACACAAAATTAAGTCATAAGGATAGTCATACCATTATACAATTAAACTGCCAGAATTAAATACATAAAAAGTTATAATTTGTCTATGAATATGGGTACATAATTTGACTCACCTAAAAACTGTAATATTTTAAGTACCTACTACATAGTATATTATATATTTAATATTTAACCACATAATCGAGCCCATGTCAAACGATCAAACCTACCTATATAAGTAATATCAAGTAGTATAGTCATATACATTACCTCGACCAATTGATTCACCTAAACTTTAGTATGATAAGCACTACATAGTATACATACATGTTAGTTATATTACTTTTGTCTATTCAATTAAAAAGACCCATCCCATACAATCCAGCCCGTGTTAAATGAGATAGTTGCGTTGCACATACACTGTAAATAATATAAATTGTAGCTAATAAAATCCAGTATTAATTTATTATGTTATAAATAGTTTATTTCATATATTACTCTCAATTAAACTTACATATATAAGTTGTTGCAAATGGTATATAGTCGTATAATCATACAATGTAATCGCCAGACTTTAATTTTATACATACATTTTTATTTTGTTTTTTAATATTTATTATTTAAAATATGTAGCATCATTTGTATGCTATACCAAATTTAACTCACCTAAAAACTGTAGTACCCACTACATAGTATATTATATATTTGATATTTAACAACATAATAAAAGCCATATAGCTGTGTATATAATTATTGTTTAATTTTATTTTATGCTTATGTTAGAACATATCAAACAATGCTTAATAAATGTAGCTAATTGTTTATCAAACAGTTTAATTGATCACTTAATACTTATAACTACACGTACTTACATAAGCAATATCAAACAGTATAGCCATATCATTATACAATTAACTGCCAGAATTTAATTAAATACATAAAGATCTATAAATTTATAATAAATTATTGTATTATATAGTATCTGCAGCAGTTTTGTATCATATATAAAATTTATAATTACCAAATTGCATTACCTCAAACAATCAACTCCCCTAAAAATTGTAATATATCTAATACTATGTAGGTAAACTACTGTCTAATTCAAGTACAAAAGAACCATCCCATGTTAAATAATATGGGTGCGTTAATAAGTATTATTTATTAAAAATTTAATTTCATATAATACTCATAAGTTATTTCAAATAGTATATAAACTTATCGTAATACAATTTAACTGATAGATTTTAATTAAATACATAAAGTTCTATTTTGTTATTGTATTAATATTTTATTATTTAGAATCTGTTACGGTATATTTTGTATGCTACACTAAATTTGACTCACCTAAAAACTGTAATATATTATGTATATATTTATATTTATTCATGAGCATAAAATCAAATTAATAAATAGTTATATAACTAAACAACTATTTGTATACTCAGCTATTGATTTTACAGTCAACATTTATTAGTTTAGATATTAAATACATGATACCTATACTATGTAGTAGTTACTTAATATATTACAGTTTTTAGGTGAGTCAAATTTGGTAAACATAAATTTAGTGTAGCATACAAAATATACCTATACTATAGTCATATCGACCAATCTATAATAATAATAATAATAATATATGTTAGTTATATTACTTTTGTCTAATTTAGTATAAATGACCCATCCCATATAATCCAGCCCGTGTTAAATGATATAGTTGCGTTGCACATACACTGTAAATAATAAAAATTGTAGATAATAAAACTCGAATTTTCGAAAAAAACGGCAAAAAGCGCGCGCGTTGATAATGTAAATGACGAAAAAAAAATCTGATTTAACACGGCCGCCGCAAATTATCATCTATCCCGGCGCCGGCACCGAACCCACGACCCCGAGTCAACCGCACCGACGCCTAAACCTACCTACCGAGTTGAATTCCGCCGGCAAATCAACGACTCTTAATGCGTTTCGCCGTCCCGGCGAATTCTGAACGCGATTTCGACGTCCGCTCGGGGGGCTTTAGAGAGGGCGACCCCACCGCATCGGATATGCGAGATTTGCGAAAGAAATCGAACCTTCCGACACATGTATTCATGCCTGTATATAGAATTACCCATTCGATGGCGGCGATATCGTCACTCGACTCTCGTCGTCGTCCCGCGGCGAAAATTTTCCAAAATCGTGACGACGCCGCGCTCGCGGCTATAGATTACCCCTCCGCGAATGGTGTGGGGAGCACGTGAACTACGAATTTAGCGGGGACCGCGAATAACGGAAGAACGGGGCCCCGAGACGCGTCGAAGAGGGCTAAAACTCGAATTTTCGAAAAAAAACGGCAAAAAGCGCGCGCGTTGATAATGTAAATGACGAAAAAAAAAATGCGAAAAAAAAATCTGATTTAACACGGCCGCCGCAAATTATCATCGATCCCGGCCGCCGGCATCGAACCCACGACCCCGAGTCAATCGCACCTACGCCTAAACCTACCTACCTACCTATCGAGTTGAATACTGGCGGCAAATCAACGACTCTTAAGGCGTTTCGCCGTCCCGGCGAATTCCGAACGCGATTTCGACGTCCGCTCGGGGCTTTAGAGCGGGCGATCCGACCGCGTCGGCGAGCGGACGACCGGCTCCGCCGCCCTCGGACGTGTAAACCTCGAAATCCGCGTAAAAAAATAGAACCTCCCGACGCACGTATTTATGCACGTATATAGTAATACCCGCTCGACGGCGACGATATCGTCACTCGACTCTTTTCGTCGTCCCGCGGCCCCAAGGCTCGTCCCGTAGGAAGTGCGGTCACCGGCCGCCTATAAATTTAGCGGGGAACGCGAATACGACTTCGTCCCGGAGGTCGGGCGTCTCGAAGGGGGGTTTTAGGCGACCCGCGGCGAAGATTTTCGAAAAACGTTACGACGCCGCGCTCGCGGCGATCGATTTCTCCGCGGAGGCCCCGTCCGCGAACGAAGTGGGGCCGCGCGCAAACCACAAATCTACCGGGGAACGCGAATAACAGGAGAACGGGGCCCGGAGACGCGTCGAAGACGGCTAAAACTCGAATTTTCGAAAAAAAACGGCGAAAAACGCGCGCGACGGCGGCGGTCGGTGTGCACGTCTTTTCCGCTCCGGCGGGCTCGCCGGGAAAAAAGTACCGCCGCGCGCGGCCTATAATTTTAGCGAGGAACGCGAATAAGGTCCGAACGGGGCCCTCCGAAGCTCCGCGGAGGGGTAAAACTCGAAAACGTTTGAAAAATTTGAAAAACGTGAAAGAAATCGCGAAGAGTGATAAGGAGCGTTGATAACGCGGCGACGGCCCGGGAAAAAAATCTAATTTTTTCATTGGTCGGGTTAGTTCAGAAATTATACCTAGTCGGAATCGGAGCGCCCTCGGGTTCACGTTTTATAATATAAGGACTAGATGCGGGTGTTTTGTCATCCCGCCTGCGGCGGGAAGACTGTGTTGGCGATTCCGGGTGTTTGTCATCACGCCTGCGGCGGAAAGACTGTGTCGGCGATCCGAGTGTTTGTCACTGCGTGCTGGGTTTTTTGATCCGGAACGTGGGGTCGTCGGTATTTTGTTTTGTAGTGTTGGCAGCAATGGTTTGGCGGTAATTTTTGAACCTGCGAGAGTGTCTAGTCGTAAGTCACGGCCGGCGATTCAAGTCGATCGTACGACAAAGCCAGCCAGGTAGGCGACTCGAGTGTGTGTGTCGTAAATCGGAAATTCAGATTCTGAGTTTGAGTGTCTAGCTATCAGTCATCAGGGGTGAAAGTCGTTTCCCGAACGGACAAACCGCTTGTGGCGGATCGGATGCAGTGAGAGTGTTATTCGTTCGTATGCAAGTAGCTAGTCATGTAGGCAATCCGACTACGTCGAATAGCAGACGACGCCCCGGGCGTGTATATCCGGATGTCAAGTGTGTGTTGAAATCGGAAATTCAGATTCTGAGGTTGAGTGTCTAGCTATCAGTCATCTGGGGTGAAAGTCGATTCTCGAGCGGACAATCCGCTCGCGGCTGATCGGATGCAGTGGGAGTTTAATTCGCTCGTATGCAAGTAGCTAGTCAAGTAGGCAATCCGACTACGTCGAATCGCAGACCACGCCCCGGGCGTGTATGTCCGGATGTCAAGTGTGTGTTGAAATCGGAAATTCGGATTCTGAGTTTGAGTGTCTGGCTATCAGTCATCTGGGGTGAAAATCGTTTCCGACGGACAATCCGCTCGGGCGGCTGATCGGATGCAGTGGGAGTTTAATTCGCTCGTATGCAAGTAGCTAGTCATGTAGGCAATCCGACTACGTCGAATAGCAGACGACGCCCCTGGCGTGTATGTCCGGATCTCGAGTGTGTGTTGAAATTGGAAATTCGGATTCTGAGGTTGAGTGTCTAGCTATCAATCATCTGGGGTGAAAGTCAATTCTCGAGCGGACAATCCGCTCGCGGCTGATCGGATACAGTGGGAGTTTAATTCGCTCGTATGCAAGTAGCTAGTCAAGTAGGCAATCCGACTACGTCGAATCGCAGACCACGCCCCGGGCATGTATGTCCGGATCTCGAGTTGTGTGTGTTGTAAATCGGAAATTCAGATTCTGAGTTTGAGTGTCTAGTTATCAGTCATTTGGGGAGAATCGATTCTCAAACGGACAATCCGCTTGCAGCGGATCGAATGCAGTGGCACTGTAATTCGCTCGTATGCAAGTAGCTTGTCAAGTAGGCAATCCGACTACGTCGAATCGCGAACAGCGTTCATTACTGTCACCGAAAACACAAAATTAAGTTAAAATTCAAAACGTTTCGGGCGCATATATTCAAGCCTGTATATGGTATTAGCGACACGACAGCGGCGCTCGCCGCGTATCAATCGGTCCCCGGGCTGCACGCGACCTATACATTTAGCAGGGAAGGCGAATCAGGTTTCAACACACAGCCGTACGAGTCCGTAAAGACGGTAAAACCCGAATTTTGAAAAAAATCGTAAAATTACTTTAAATACGAATAATATGATAAAGTGGACGTCATAGCGAAATGTGAATAACAAATAAAAAAAGAACACAAAACAGAAAACGAATTTATCACAGCCGCCGCAAATTCACGACAATCCGGCAGCCGGTATCGAAACCACGACCTGCAAGTCATCCGCACGTACGCCTAAACTTACATACCTACCTATCGAGTTGAAAACTGCAGTCAAATCTATGACTTTTAAACCGTGATACGCGAAAAAAATCTAACACTCCGACGCATATATTCAAGCTTGTATATAGTAATAACGACGCGACGGGCCGCTAAACTAATAATATAGTTTTAAATCCGTATTAATTTATTATGTTATAAATAGTTTATATCATATATTACTCTCAATTAAACTTACATATATAAGTTGTTGCAAATGGTATATAGTCGTATAATCATACAATGTAATTGCCAGACTTTAATTTTATACATACATTTTTATTTTGTTTAATAATATTGCTTTATTTAAAATATGTAGCATCATTTGTATGCTAAACCAAATTTGACTCACCTGAAAACTGTAGTACCCACTACTTAGTATACCATATATTTAATATTTTACCACATATGTTGCAGCGCAACAATATATATATAAGTGGAATAATAGCTGGACACACACACACACTCACAGTCATGTATAATTGTTATCGTTGTATTGTTTTATTTTTGTATTAATTACCGTGTCTTGTGAATTATATAATGTATAAAATATAGATAATAAGTTGATCGTCGCTGCCGCCATACCGTCTACGCGACATTATTATTTAACACGGCCGCCCAGGCAACCAGTCCGTTCTGTGGTATCCGCGCGCGCTAATCGCCGTTTGATTGCTCTTCATTTTTATTATTATACCTTTTTTTGTGAGGCGCTAATCGCCAGATTTTTTATACTGATTATTTTTGTTTTTATTTGTTAGCCTATATTATTTGTATAAGAGCAAATCGCTGAATTATTATTTTTGTCGGAGCAAATCTCCAATTTTATTATATTATTACGTGCGCTAATCGCCGTTATTAATTGCATTGTTCAAGGCGCTAATCGCCACCTATTTTATTATATTTTTTTAATTTTCTTTTAGTTTCTGTGTGAGTGTGTGAATTTTTTCCTATTATATAGCTAGGACCAGCTGCCAGACTGTGCTCCACCAAATTTGAGTTTTATGTTATTTATTAGATTATTTTTACCTTGCGGTTGCTGTGAGTTATATTTTATTTTGTGTATTATTTTGAATTATTTATATTATATTATACAGCAACCTATATTTAACTAGAACCGTGTTACCATTTTTTCTATTAGTTATTATTATTTTTAAGCACACACTACATAGATACACACTTAGACACAAATACACACATTCCAAAACAAGCATCACGTAGTTCTACAGTAATTGCCCGGCGACCCCGACCACTGCTGTTTGAACTACTACACCATTACACACCCACTTTTCTAGATAATTTCTTCTAATTTCTCCGTTCTAGGTGTTAGTGGTATTGTTGTTAGGCGTAGGAGTTCGGGCGCGCGTATTAATTTTATATGCTCCCGGCCCGTTCATTTTGGTGACCTCGACGTGATTTTTAGATGTGTCAATAATTAATTTAATTTTATTATTATTAGTCGTTTTTTGTTTTGTTTGTTTTGGTCAAAAGTGATTGTGGTTGTCTCAAAATCTTGGTTGACATAACCTTTTATAGCTACCAATATTTTAGTGTCTATGTGTTTGTGAATTATATCATCAATTCATAAGATATTATATTCGAACGAGTAATCAGTATTTTTTATTATCACGGCATCTGAAGTAACTGCGCTATCGGCGGTCGCATAATTGCCATCAGTATTATTTTTATTATTGCTTTTATTGCATGGTGTATAATCATATAGATACGATTGTTGCTAGTGTCACATTTAATTATAAACACATCGTTTTGGGCTAATCGTTATAAGATAGGTTTGGCTTATATCATATCTAGTGTTTTGATATTATTATTTTCATTATGACGGAGGAGATGGATTTAAAAATGCTTAATGGCTTGAAAAAGAAACGAGCTGTTATTAAGGCATCATTAACTCGCCTTCGCACATTTGTGGTTAAATTTGACCCCAGAGAACAAGCGTTGTCTTTATTAGAATTTCGTCAGGAAGAATTACCTGCAATTAATAGAAAGTTTGATGATGACATACAATCCCAAATTGAATTGCTTATGTCGGATGACATTGACGAAGCTGATCAGAGAGGGATAAGTTCGAGAATGACTACTTTTCTGTAAGATCTCAAATTCAGGAGTTGATTAACCAAGAAAATCCCACAACATACTGGTTTAACTCACTCTTCCTTTACATCTTGCACACCATATACAACGAACTCAATTAGCGCCAATACCACTTCCTAAATTAACGGAATATCCAGGATTGGTCATCATTTTTTGATATATTTAAGGCCATGGTGCATAAGGAGGGAAGTTATTCACCGGCTCAGAATTCTTTTATTTAAGATCATGCCTAGAAGGGTCAGCCTTAGATTTGGTGAGATCTATACCTGTGAGTGACGGGAATTACGAGTTTGTCATCGAACAGCTGATACATCGGTACGATAATCGCAGCCTGGTGATTCAATCTCATATTCGTTCAATTTGGATTGTCCACGGGTGGAAGAGGCTGCATTCAAAACGTTGCAACAGCTACACCTCGACTATTTGCACTCATGTTGCTTGCACTTAAGGCAATGGGTCAACCAGTCGAACACTGGGACGCGTGGCTTGTTACCATTGTTGTTAGCCGATTGGACCCGGGTACCGCTCATAGTTGGCAACTGCATCAAAGGAATACCGAGCTACCTAAATATTCTGAACTTGAATCTTCTTGGCAAGTCCGTTGCGTAGCTTTAGAAACATCCGAGTCATACGTGCAGTCTATCAACGCAACCCAAAAGGCATCAACTTCAAGAGGTCATGTGGTATCAACTACTACCCAGGAAATCTTTAATAGCAGCTGGAAGCAAGCCGTCTCGCCCTGCCCTTGTTGCAAGGATCTTCACAAGATATACGACTGTAAAAAATTCAAAGAATATGCGATATCCGAACGGTTGGATGTAGTTAGGGACAATCGGTTATGCTTTAATTGCCTGGCACCATACCACACGGCGGATAATTGCAAGTCAAGTTATTCATTCAGAAATGCAATCGTAAACATAATACGATATTGCATTTTGAGAAAAACCAGAAGATGCATCAGTTGCCAGGTGAGACTTCAAGTTCCACACCCCTAACCACTCCACCACCTGTGGCACAACCATCTGGAACCAAAAGTATGGTGTCAGTTCCGAAAACAAGAAAGTTTCTCATGTGTTTTTGGCCACTGCAACAGTATCAGTTAGAGATAGCCTTGGCGTTTATCGTAAGTGTCGAGCTGTTATGGACAGGGTGGTTCACAGGTTGAACTTCATTTCGAAAAGTTTTGCAAAGCAACTTCGACTACCATCGAAGAGGATGATGTTGCCTATAAGTGGTATCGGCTCCAGTGCGACTCAATCCACTAGCAGCATGGATATTCACATGAAATCTTGCGTAAAAAACTTTGGCGCTCACATAGAATGTTATATATTGCCATAATTGTTGAGGAGCTACCTGCAGTTAAGTCACCCAAGGAAGGATGGAAAATACAAAAGAATATGTATCATACTGGCCGATCCTTCATTCTGCGAATCAGGACCCATCGATCTATTGATTGGATGCGGCATTTTCTTTGAATTAATGGAAGCCAAACGTATGCCATTGTTCTCGGGAACACTTTGTTTACAAGAGAGTAAATTGGGTTGGATTGTTACTGGAGGAATCCATTCTACATGTTTAATTAGTATCGGTGAGGTATTAGAAGATAAGTGGAGAAATCAAGGAATTGTAGAAGAAGATGACTATGGCAGATTGTCCAAGAATAATCAGAAGTGTCTCGAAGAGCAGCAAGCGTTGGAGCATTTTCAAGCTACTGCTACGCGTAGCGCTGAAGGACGATTTGTGCTACGCTTACCATTCAAGGCAGGTGCTGCAGAATTAGGGGACACGTTAACAATGGCAAGATGTAGGTTTTTAAGTGTGGAGCGAAAGTTGCAGCGAGATGAGAAGCTAAGAGAGCTTATATAATGTTCATGAACGAGTATTTAGAAATGGGACATATGGAAAGGATAGACGAACCAGAAAGTCCTTCCCGAGTCTGTTATTGCCCCATCATCCAGTTATAAAAACATCAAGCTCAACCACCAAGGTATGAGTGGTATTCGATGCTTCGGCAAGGGGATCCAACGGCAAGTCGCTTATAATGATTTATTGATGCGTGGACCCGTAGTACAAGGAGAGTATTTTTACATTTTATGTAGATTCCGTAAACATAGTTTGTGATGATCCGCAGACGTAGAAAAGATGTACCGCCAGGTGGCTATTGCCAAAGAAGACTGTGATATGCAAAGGATACT
>SSSL01000313.1:0-17484 GCA_008086715.1 Sitobion miscanthi
GCATTCAAATATCTACAAAAAATAAATATAATTAAATTAATAAATAATTGAAACTAAATACATCAGCAAACTTTTTTCTGTCTATACGTAAATAGGTGTATTAATATTAAAATTCAAATACCAATATTCTAATACTATAATAATACCAATATTTCTGTTATTTTTCTTGATAAAATAATTTTGTATAATATATATTTTAATGAATTAGAAAAGCACAATATTATACGGTTTTCAATTTCTATTTGATAAAAAAAATTAATATTTGGAAAATTATTTATTGAGATGTGTATAGGTAGTTTAAATATTTAATAATTATGTGAAGTAAAATAGATTTATATACTGTACACTACGATAAAATGTCAACAAAATTGTAAATTTTAATTTAAAAATTTAGAAAGAACGGAGTCACTCATTACTAATTTAAAAAAGTATGTTAACTTATATTAAACTGAGTTATTATTAATATTTTTTTCCTATTATGACTGTTAGCTTATCAATTCAAATTTATTATTTTTTAACTGTTAACTTTTAACTTATCACCTTATGTTTCTTTATTTTAAGTGGACTCTACACAGATATATTTTGGCTAAACCTTAAAAGTTGGAATATACCAAATAAAACCATATAACGATCAGAAAATCACGTTTAGTTCTGTTTGTTTACAAATTAGAGTGCATTTATAAATTAATAAAATACCTAATCTTTTATACAATTTAAAGGTGTGATTATTATCAAGTGCATTTCATGGTGTTTTATTATATTTTAATTGTAAAGCAAGTTGAGTATTTTAGAATTGTAAATTGTTTGTACATCATAATATAATAATCATAATTCTCTTTAAAATTAAAATATTACAAAAAGCCTATGAGATGTCCTAGATATAAATCTTACTTTTACATTTTATAAGAGGTAAATTCACTCTATTTTGAACTAGTGGAGCTAATCATGATCTGCTGAGCATTAATTTTAGTATGCATACTTTTTCTTTAAATGGAACGTTAATGTGATCCCAGGAGATTAGTTTGATCACTACTTCAGAAGACAAAGATAGGAGCTCATCAGTTTCAACAAATTTTCTGAAAATCATTACCACAATATTTATAAAATTCACTGATAGTTATTTAATAAAGCTTACAAAAAAATTTGTTTTTATGTATTCTTCAGAACTTGAAGACAATTCCATGCAGTTATAAAAGTCAGCAAATTTTTTAATACCGAGTCAATTTTGAAGGATTCAGTTGTTTATGTAAAAAGTCAACACATGCGCCTTTAACATAATCCAACTGAAAGAGATTAGCAGCTGGTAAAAAAACCTAAGCAAATAAAAAATAATAATGAATTAAAATAATTTTGATTAGGATAAGAAAATAACAGTTTTGTTGGAAATTAATTAAAATTTTTATTCAATTTGTAAATTAATGATTCTCAGAAGTACCTATTTTATTGTGTAAAAAAAAATTTAAAAATAGATATTTTAAGCTCAAATTTAAACTAAATTGGATATATTTTAAACAGAGAATAACGATGTTAAAAAATTTGTTAAAAATTCAAAATATAATTGTAATCATATAAACTGACACGATTCATTCTTTACTCAGAATCGTTTTTCATATACAATGAATATACATATATAATTCATTTATTTTAGAAAAAACCAATCTAAATAACTATTTGAGTAATATATATACATAAATTAAACTTAAGAATAGTATAACCACATACTATCTTCAATATTACTTATATCATTGAATTAAAATTTAACATACTCCATACAGTAACCTACTAGACTCCTAATGCATAAAGCAGAGAACAGTGCCCTCTTACCCACCTTTTTATTTTTTAATTTGTATTACCTTTGGTTAGGCATACCGAAAACACCTCTTAAAAATCTATACTGTGTTGCAGTTTCATCACCACATGCAAATATTAGACACATAGCTTATGGATATCAAAAATTAAATGATCATATTATATACCTACCATTACTTTTTGTTTAGTGACCATGTTTTCACCAGTATGAATATAATTCACCAAGCATTGTAAAATATTGGAGTCTAACTCTCTTAAATTTACAACATCTTTATCCCCTTCTGCAAAACTGATGAACATCGCACGGAAATATGGACTAGCTGATATTAAAACAACTTTATGTGCACACACTATTACACCGTCATCTGTTTCTAACTTAATATCACGTAATACTTCTTCTCTAAAAACATAAAACTCGTTATTATTAATTATTTTGTTAGCAGTTAAAATGACTAAAACGTCACAAGTACCTGTTAAACTTTGTAGGATTTTAAATAAACTGTGAGTGTGACAGCTGTTTAAGTATATTTGAGGTTTACGTCCGTTGGTTTACAGAACTTGTTTTTGGCCACTTGTCCATGGTAAAACACGTTAACAGAATCCATCCCTTTTACTATAAAGTAAGATAATTTGTAATTACTATTATAACTGTGAATAATATACTTTATAGTTATTACATATTATAATATATTTTAAAATATTTAAAACTGTTTTTAAGTTAATTTATCTTTGGCCAATGTCTAGAAATAGTATAATACAGTCATATTTAGTAATGATTAGATATTAATAATTAATAAATAGAGGTATTGAGTAAGATATGCTTTGTATTTATACAATATCAGCAAAAATAATAACTTTGCTAAATTGATCAAATTCTATTGTATCTTACAAAATACCAATACAATCACAATATTGTTTTAGATATCGTAAAACTATAAGTATATTATGAATGTATATATTATTTATAAAAGTGATTGTGTAGTATGCTACCTACCGCCACTTTGTTGGTTATTGAATATAGTATAATTGTTAACTAACGAAAAATATGACATATTGTTCTAAATGTTATATTTTTATCATATTTTATTAGTATAGGAGAGTACCTGCGACTTGTGTTGTTACAAAATATTTTTAGTATACTTAGTATAGTTATTTGATAACTGGTAAATATCAACGAAAAGTTACTTTTTCTGGGATGAGGTAAAAATAATATGGGTAATAGATATAATAAAATGTACTCTTACACGTTTAAACTATTTAAAAATTATGCTAATCTGCAATAGAGTAGGTATATTATAGTTACTATAACTGTAATTAATTGGTAGCTAGACTACATTTTTGAAATGTGTACAGTTTTAGGAATGGTAGTATACTATACAAGAGTACTTTAAAATATAATAAAATATTTAGTTAAACGTAATAAATACATTATTATGCACGTAGGTACTTACCTATTTGTTTTGTAGTTAACTTCAGTTAATATTATTCGAGGTATTATACCTACGTATCTTTAGCCGTAGTATACTATATACCGTGATCCACAGAAATATAGAATCCAGAGGACCAAAGCACGATTACGGATTAAAGATTCTTAGTTAGTTATACTTCTTAGTTTATGATGGTGATACAGAGACAGCACGAATGATAAGTAATTCAGCATCACAGAAAATATTAGGTATATTAATTGGCAGGACGTCAAGACGTCGAAGAAAGAACAAATTTCTTATCACTTGTGTGAATGTGATGTGTAGCTTTAGATATACACAACAATTGTATCTATGGTGTAGTCTAGAGTGCCTTGATAGAGAGTGTGGCCATACGCCATCTCAAAGATGATTGGCCGCCATTAGTTTGCTAAACGATATTATGATAACAGTGTTTTCATATTGATGTCAATACAAGAGCCGGCAAAGCCGCATTCCAAGTTGTATTTTTGAAACGTTTCGGCTTCTGTAATTGTATTTTGAAATTTAAATCAGTGCTTTTATAATGGTATATTATTTAAAAAAGTTACTTATATATATATATACTTTGTATACTTGCAATTTTTAATGTAATATTAAACACTGCAAAATATAGTTTGTAAACGTGAAAAGTTAACAAGTTTGTGGATTGAAAATGCCTGGATGTACTGCAATCAATTGTTCAAATTCTGCTACAAAATGATTTCTTATGAAACATTTTCCTAAGGAGAAAGTTGTGGTTAATTAAAATGAAAAGAGATGACATTGGTCTCCTATCAACTATTCTTGTTTATGTGAAGTAAGTTTGCATTTGTTCTTAATATTTTTGTATGCAAAAAAATCAAAATATTTTAAAATGTATAGGTACTTATTAGTTATTAACATTTACTATTAATTGACTCTCTTAGGTTCACTTTGGAGAAGATACGTTTGAAAAATGATGCTGTACCAACTATATTTTCTTTCACAAAACAAAAAACTAAAAGAAAACCCTCTGCACAAAGGCAAGTAAAATCTGTTTTAAATAATCAAATCTCAGAGCCAGTAGAAAAATTACAAAATCCAAGTCAACTCAAGATGTGAGTTTAGTTAATAATTTGGAGTCCATTCAGATGCAAATGAAGTATGAAAGTATGCAGAAAAAGTTGTTGGAGTATGAAAAACAGTACAAAAAAACTGTTACTAAAGCAAATAGATTTGAAAAAGAACTTAAATATATCAAAAATAAGTAATGAAACAAAAAACACTCAAATGTTAAATTCAGTTTTTAATATTGACCAGATTAATGCATTAAATAGAAATTCCACAAAATTAATGAAATGTTCAAACTCAACTGTGATGAGGGCATTAAAGCTAAAATTTAGTTGTGGCAATAATGGGTATGAGGAATTATTCAAACAAAATATTCCTCTACCATCTCTAAGAACATTAAGAAGAAGACTTCAGAATTTAAATTTTGATGTGGCTTTAACTTTAATATTTATTCTTATTTACTATTATATATAGATTTTGCTTTTATAATTTATATTGATTTTTAAATATATAAAAGATACAATTTGTTCTAAGTTTTTAAAATATAGAAGCTCTGAGCTATTAACAATTATACTTGTCTATTACACAATATTAGCACTAAATTATTATGCTTTGCTTCACTTATATTTTATAAACATTGATTTAATTTTGAGATATATATTTAATTTACAGATGTTGCCATATTAGCCTGGAGAAAAAAAAGAGGACAGTTTTTAAAGGAAAATTTAACTAACTTTTTTTTATACGATCGACGACTCTATTTCGCAGCTCAAACTATACGCTACTCTCGACCTCGGCTTTTGTTGATTTTCGTCTCTACAATCGCCTGTTTGTCCGTACCAGTGTTTGCCGTTTACGCCGACCCAACGTATTTTGTTGTCGCTGCTTAAAACTTTGACAATACTCGGACATATCGTCAACCCTGTTCGTGCTGCATAGCAGTGATCGAAGATTTTCAAAATTCGATACGTATTAATATAGAATGGTTACGTACCCACTGGTATCGAAGTCTGAGTCCGGTACGTATCGCTTGTATATTGCACGTGTAACTTCTTGAACGCTCTTGAACCCTAATTTATTTCTTGTATATCTTGATCGCATGTCGTGCAAAGACTTTGACCATAGCTCATACCGCAACTCAGTCAGTTCCAAATGTCCGTCGCTAACCAGGCGATCATCTTTCGCTCATTCGCAGTCATCATCATGGTGGTGATACCTATTTGATTTGTCTTGATATAACCATAGAATAGATGAATAGAAATAATAGACTCTGTGGTGGTATAGTACGTATAAAACAGAATAATTAAAGGATTACATTATTATTTTCATTCTTATTTCTTAGTCTGCGGCATTTAAGTTCTTGAGGTTGAGTTTGGATATCCGAAATGGTTGGGTGCACATTATAATACCGACCATGGTCAGACACAGCGTTTAAAATACCTCACTTACCAAAAGGTTCATTGCTCAGGTTGGATAAATAGGTTGGTAAGTGGTCTATTGACTAATACAATATTATAACTTGGGAAATTATTTACACACCAAACTCCATTATAAATGTATAATAATTTTCAGTCCAAAAACAGTTAAAAAGAGAATTTTAGTAAACCAAGAAATAGACTTTACACTACTATACAGATAACGACAATGAAGAACAAGATGTTAAAGAGACAGTTTTAAAAAGCAATTTAAAACATACAATCTAAAAGCCAGTAAGAATGCATGACTTAACAATGAGTTGTGTGGTAAATATATTAATTTTATATTTTAATTTATAGGTAATGGATAGACATTATCAATCTGCCCTTGAAGAAACTGCAACATACACTGGAGAGTTATCCAAACAAGAAATATTGAAAAAAATCATATAACCATAGTGTACATTATTCAACTTCAGATTCTAAAGATAAGCGCAATCATCACCGTTTGAGGAGGAGTAGTAACTAGTTAGTTATAATTGTTTAGTAAACATTTTAAAGTTAAAATATCATATTATACTTCTTTTATATGTAACAAAAGTGATACATTGAACCAAAAAAATGAACCATATTATTATAAAAAAACAAGAAAAAATGTTACCTAACCGTGATCATCGATCCAGTAAAACACCATCTATTAGAAATAAATATGAACCTTCAACTTCTAATGTCAGACTTCGAGATATACCAATTAGGTCAGTTTTTTTTAACAGTCTTCCAGTGAGTGAAAGGGTCGTCGTGGATTTTTAAAATTGTATTATTATGAAATAGTTAGATTTCTGTAACTGAATCGATTACCTACATAAATATTGATAATATTATATATGAATGATATTAATGCATATGCATACTAATAACTACCTAATAATATGTTAAATGGTTACATTTTAATAAACTTATAATACTATATTTTGTTGGATACGTATGGTTTTTTTGAACAAGTTATGAGCATTTTAACATTCTACAATGTTGTCAATTTTATAATACATACTCATAACTTGTTTACAAAATTAAAGTACCAAAAAAACCTAATGTGGGGAACTGGGGTCTTAAATAATATTCTTACCTTTAATTTTAATAACTGGTAAATTCACTAATATTTAAAATAACTGAGTATACAGTTACACTTACATGTTATCTTTATATATTTCTCAGTATAATTAATAAAAATACATTGATCATAATATAAACTATACTTCCATTTCTACTTACACAAGTATGAAACACAGACAACACCATTACTAAAAAACCTCTAAATCTTTGCTATTTTTTTTTTTTTATTCCTTCTTTTTGATATTTTCTGTTTAACTCATCAAATATATTGTTCATCGTATAAGTACATTTTATGGTTTCATCAGAATCATTGAAACCTTGGACATTTTTATGTTTATAAAATGTCATTTAAAGTTAGAAACCTTAAGTTAGGAATCCAAAAACTTTTTCATATTAATACAGCCTATGGTGGGAGTACCCACAATCCGCACACAAAATTTTTTTCTCAGTTTCTAATATACGAAACCCGAAACATTAAAACTCAGTTTGACTCCCTGGACCAGGGACGTTATTACGGGGGGATAGATCCCCCCTTTAAAGTGTATTTATATATTTTCTTATACATACAAATAGTTCAAATACAAACTTATAAATTATTACGAAACTAGAAAAAAAAAATAAAATAAAATGTTTGGTTTTGTCGGTATAAATATTACCCGGTTATAAAAATTTACCAGATAAACGATTAGCATGATTTCAAAATAAATGGTCTGTTTAATTTTAATTCTTATTTATTAATAAACATTGGGTGCCCTGTCACGTACTGTATCAAATGGCATTACCTATCTACTTCCTATACACTACATGCATAAAGATTATAGACGGTAAGTAATTCAACAGTGCAAAAACCACCATTCCAAAAACATAATATAATAATAAAAATGTAACTTCAAGATTTTCATTTCATAGAACGAATACTACGAACGTGCGCCGACACTAAGTATGTACATTGATTATTGCGATTACGTATAGACACTGCAGTAGGTACCTACTGTACAGTAGGTACACCATGTCATTCCCTCATAGTCAGAGTGTCACACAACATAGTAATTGATTTTATTTTTATAAGATTAAAGAAAAATGGAGAAAAAAAAGAAAATTACCTGCAACTAGTTTTTGTACCCTAATGAATTTTTTTAAAAAGAAGACTGGACCTGACGTAAGTATAACAATTTTAAATTATTCAAAATACTAAACATTATTAGGCCCGGAATTAAATGTTTTAAAATCGTACAAAATATGTATGACGAATTTTATACACTTATTATAATTTATTATTAGCATTACAACTCTCGCTAAAATTATACAAAATTAATTAAACACCACTTAAAAAATGTATTAAAATTTAACTGCAGTCACTGCAGTTTATTCAATAAACTATTGTGTCATATTAATTATTATATAAAAATTGAATGAGTTAAAATAATAGAATATAATAATAGTTTATAATAATAATTGATAATACCTAATATTTAATAATAATTTTACCTGCACATTTTCTTGTTTATTATTTAAGAAAAACAGAGAAATCTGATGATGTATCACGGACAAAGCTCCACACAAAGTTGCCCCACCCCCTCCATCTATGAAACATTCTCAATTACGCCACTGCCCTGGACTTAAATAATACCATGAGAAAAATACGGGGAATACAATTCTGAGTGAATACGGTCTATCTGCCTAATTACTATAATATAAATATTTTTAAATATAGAAGTTATTTATATTGCTATATAAGTAATATGTATAATGTATTGTCTAAAGTTTCGTATTTACAAAAATGAAAACGGGCACTGATAATGTGTTATTATAATATATTATTAGTACATAAACTATAAACAATAGTTATTTGTGTTTATTGAATTCCTTAAAATATTAGAGGTTTTTGTTTTAAGATTTGATTATCACTACCTACGAACTGCCACTATTTGTGCATAATGTATATTTATTAATTATAGGTATACACCGTTTAGCAGGGCTCATTTTCGTGTCCACGAGTGACAGTATAAATTAAAAAAACTGAAATTACGCTACACCGATTCTCATTAAAATATAATAGGTAATTGTATTTAATAATAATTATATAGTATCCGTGTATCGATGCTTTTTGGGGAAAAAAAGTGCCGTTGTAACAATGTTTAAATTTTGATTACATTTATTGTTTCTTCCAATACTCGATTAAAAACTTTAAGTCATTTAAACTGTATAAAATTAAACAGACATTTTGGAAAATGTAATACTAGCTATAATATTATTATTATTATAGAAAGCTGGTGAATATCTTGTTTATATATTGTTTATTTTTGACGACAATATATACTTTGTAAATGTTTGATCGAATAAAATTACTTTATTTATATTGTAATATTTTGACAATGAATTGTGTTAATAATTGAATTGAATAAGTTTTAAATTATTTAATTTTGATTTTTATATTTTAGTGTTTAAAGTAAAATAATTTTAAATCAATTAATTTAATTTTTTTTCCTCGACTTTAAATAGCTGCCGACTACTGACTAGTACTTAGCGTGCTAAGTTTCACACGCTGTCAACCAACATGAAGATGTGGCTGCAGGTCGTAGTTATACTAAAGGTATAGTTGTAGTTAGATTCTGTTTTACTTGCGTTAATATTACTTAACCTAGTTGAAATTAGTTATAGAACGATAGATTCACTTAGGATAGATTCGATAGGCCAAATTTATTAAAAACTGGCTTTTAGTTCAATTATTTACCTGCGAGGGACTTACACAGGCTCGTTTATTATGTTTAAATTGTGTACGAGATTAAAAATTCCTTTCAAAATCCAAATCCTAAGACGACCTATGGTTACCGTAGTAAATATTAGAGCTCATAGGAGTTACTTATATCTGGGAAACAGTGCATTTTACTATTCTTTTTCTTTTCAAGTCTGGTTTTGAAATTGCCAATACTAAAAGTACTAAAATAATATACAATACTAC
Source organism: Sitobion miscanthi (assembly GCA_008086715.1). Lineage (NCBI taxonomy): Eukaryota > Metazoa > Arthropoda > Insecta > Hemiptera > Aphididae > Sitobion > Sitobion miscanthi. The sequence goes on from SSSL01000313.1 coordinate 9,795, forward strand.
AAATATAATAAAAAAAAACGAGAAAAATGCAATTAAATTTTTAAAAACACAAAAATATAGTTACAAAAAAAAAATGTATCTGTTGAAATATATCAGTGATTGGCTGTTTGTCTTAATATAATATAATTGAGAAAAAATAAAAATAAATTTAGAAATAAAATTTATAATTCACATTCACTACGTGCGTTACATGCTACGACAATATATTTTTTCAAATTTTCGAAAATGAATGTCAAACTATTCAATCTTTTATCGAATACCTATTTACCATAAGATTGTATTCATAAAAAATTAAATATTAAAATTTGTTGACAAAAAAACCAAGTTTTATGAAATATTCTATAAAACATGCATTTTTTGCATTCTTATAATCAAAATATGCAATAATATTCATTTTATTCAATATATCCAATAATATATATACATTTCATCCAAAATGTGAAAAAACATGCGAAATAAAAATACCACCATTTATCTCATCATGTGGCGATTCTTGGACACTATTGACAAAATCAATAATCAGAAGTCGCAAAAAAAACATGCTGTTGTATATAAATCCTAGCCCTGATGATGATAATATAATCATATTTGGGTATATATGCATGCGAAATATTTAAGTAAAAATCTTCGGAATATGTTATGTCATTGTAACCACATTTATATATAAAAAATGGTGTACTTATTTTACTTTTAATCTAAGTAACAGATAATAGCTATGATATTGGGGGAGTTTCAAGTTTAGTTTGGAAATAAGTAATAACTAATACAATGATCAGCAGTATTAAATGCGGAACGACGATTACAACGGATATCACGAATGTGCTTTTAAATGATTTTTTAAGAAGACCTATGAGGTAGGTAATCTCTCATATTAATCGAAAAATATTTCATCGGAGCGATGGGTGTATTGGTTGGTACCTAGTTGTTTTTTTAAATATATTTTTTAGTTTTTATACTAAAAAAAATTAAAAATTGATTAATTGTAGACTTAAATTTTGCACCAAAAATTTATATTGGATTTTTCAAGACAAAATAACATTTTCAACATAACTCTTGAGCTATTTATAAATATTTAAAAAAATTGACTTATTTTAGTATTTTCTATTTATATACATATATTAATTATTTGTGAAAAAGTTTGAAAATTCAATACCTACAAAGTTCTTATGATTTGTTTATATAACATATAATAAATATTGAAAATACGTATAATATTTTTTTAGGTGCCAAAGTATAAAGTATAAGCATCTTAAGTTAATTTTTTTCGAAATTAGGTATTCATTAACAAACCATTTTTAATAAGAAGTGACTACTTATACGTTGGAATTGAAGCTTTTTGTCAATAAAAGTATAATATTATTATTGTTGTTGTTGTTATATTGGTTAATGGTTGTGTACTATGTGTAGGTACATAGTGTAATGTTTCAATGTTTTGAAAATTGGACAAGCAGGAAATAGATTTTTTCCGATGTCGATCATATAATAAATATAATAACCAGGAATTCTAAAATATGTTAAGATCGTTCAAATTATGATAGTATATAATTAATGTACAGTTACAGAAATCAAATCGATATTATATTTTGGTCTAAAATATTTACTCGTCTACTGCGTTAAAATCTGTTGAATGACGATAGTGTTATATACTTATATCTATGTATGAATAATTATGCAGTGCTTGTGGTCCGTGGAAAGAAATAATATTACCAAAGTTTGACAGACGAAAATAAATGATTTTTAAATATTGAATCAATGCTCGATCAGAATGATTCGTAGGTTTATCGTTTATGATAATATAATATAAGGTTATTTTAGCTTTAAAAGACGTCAATACTTCTAGTCTGTGGCGTTGTGAATAATATTATCGAATTGATATTTAATAATTTTTTGAAACGGGAGTTTACTGATAAAATAATCGCCCTGCTATTAGGTATACGTAGTTTAATATATATTACCGCTACTTAGAATACGATGTACGACAAGGTTGTGTAAGTGTCCACACCATCTGTTGACCTGTTAAACGACAAGATAATATAATATCATATTGTCCATGTTTAAGCATGAGGTATTACACGTGGCGCGTTTTTTTTATTGTGGTATCCCCGGTAGGCCGGATTTGTATTTGTCACATAGTATTATATAAGTCCAGGTAGTCAAAACGAGTTAAAATGTTTCGGGTTTCGTATATTAGAAAACAGGTAAAATTGTTTGCAGGTTTCACGTCCGAAACTGGGTACAATAATTTGCGAGTAGGGCGGGTATAGAGTACAAAAGTGGGTCAAACTGAATTAAATTGACTGCATTTTCGTCTAATAGAAACAAATAAATGTTTTTTAAAGATAATGTGAAAATATCCATCATCCATCGGTTAGGACGGTTATGTTATAATTACAACTAATCTATGGCAAATGACAATCGTCTGAGACGAACAGCGATTCCAATACGTACTAACATATTTCGTTCCATTCTGGTTATTAAGCTGTAGGTACCTACCTATTTTTACAAATGTCATTAATCTCAATAATTCCAAACTGAACTTTTGGATCGGAGATATAAAGGCGTGCGGTTTTTCCTTGTCGGAGATGCACAGCTCTGACACTTGACAATATTATACACTCAAAGGGAAAGCGTTTGCTGGAAGAATAAGTAATTACGTAAGTTTTTTCCTTCTAATCTTTTGACGCGGTAGACCTAATGTAAATATTTATTGTCAGACAAACTTATATACCCGCCAGACGTAGAATAGTTTTAAAAATCCAGTTGTTTTGGGTGTACAAAAATTATGATTTTATGAAAATACTTTAAATTATAATACTCTACCTACAGCTAATTCATTGTAATAGTAGAATAATTTAAAAAATTTAAAATCAATGAATAGGCAATGTTTTTATAAGTAGGAAGGTAGGTATTTATTCCTACATATTAAAATAAGAAAATACATAATGATTAATGTTATTTTATGATTTGTAAGTAGGTACATAGCAGTTTATACCTAGCACTCGGTGACGATTATTTTTGTCTTATACGTTCTTCGTAATTCCGTTCCGTCACGATAGTTTTAGTTTTCTTTGAATGGATCCACCGCTATTATGTTCGTATGTATAGTGAATTTACATAATTACACATAGTTTAACACGTCTTATGTGAAACATAAATGTTCTATCCATACGGGCTACGGGCATTAAACATTTGGGTTTTAAGAGAACACCTCAAACGCACGATTTATTTTGGGGTTTTACGGGATAAATCTATCGTGCATTTTCTTCAAACGTTCACACTTCACTTTTTGATATTGTGATATTATTGGTACCTAAGTTAAGTTTCTGTTTTATAACAGATAGGTTATCTAGGTGTATCACATTCATTAATTTAAATTCCGGTAATCGAGTATTGGACAGTATACCTACGTAACTTATAATGCGTATCGTAATTTAATTATTAAAGAAATAAAAATTTCCCCAACCTAACCTAACCTAACCAAGGGGGATTGTTCTGGAAAATTTAAATGATTTAATACGGTTCATCTCACTATTTAAATTAAACTAATTTTCAAGCGATTGTTGTGAAAATAATTTTTTAATTTATTTCATTCAACACGCTCATCTTACTTTTCTAGTACTTCTAGATTTCTCACGAAATTCATATCGATTATCTCAGAGCTTTCATATTCAAAACCATAAACATATGCATTTTTATCTTATTTCAATCTTTTTCATCGATTTCACTTTTCCAGAACAACTCCCCAGAAATAGAAAACCAGAATATATTACAGATCACAAAGTTTTCCGTAAAGAACATATGATATTTTATCAATAGACCAGATTATACAGGATGTAACAGAAAGATCTAACAAAAAAAAAATTATGCTACTTAAACGTATGACAACAATTTTAATATTATGTGATAAGTAATATTTTAAACAAATAATTCCATGTCAGCAAATTCCCCAAAAATAATATTTTTAAAAAAGTTATTACGTTCCAAAATAATTTAATAAACAAATTATATATATTTAAAAAAATTCTAAAAATAAACTACTTGACTTATATAAATGTTTTTTACCATCAAAATGTTATTATAATCAGATTCACAATTGGCTATTTAAAATTTATCTAAAAAATTTAAATGAATTTAAATTTTTTATTTTCAGTAATAAAAAATAAAAATATTTTTTTGTATATTGTACGTGTAGCGCGAGTGACAATAAATTATATATTAAAAAAACTTTAAAATTTTCTATATAGCAAAAGTATTATGGCATATTTTGTCATATCTTAGTGAGACATCCTGTATATGGTGAGAATAAGTTCTATGGATTTATCATATGATAATATATTTATGTCATCTATGGCAATCGCCAATTATCGACATTCAGCGGAGACGATTCATTATTCTAATAATTGCAGTGAACAAAAAAATAAAATAAGCCAATAATTGACGGACAGTTCGTTAAGCAGTATATTATTATAATATAACACGAACTTCCACATTTTGTAACGTTTAGGTTATTTTCATAAATATTTTTCCATAATTTCTAGTTTCAATTTGGAGCGAGATGTAGACGGCTTAAGATATTTCCGACTGTTTTCTTCGGCGGCAGCGTGTACTGCATTACATCTAGGTTTCACCGAAAGAGCGATGTTTACGCGTAAGTTTGTTTTTCATATTATTTTGGGGCTTAAATTTAATTTTTAGAATTGAATTAATTTTTTGTCACGAAAAATCTGTTAATTCTGTTAATTCGGTTACGTAGAAGCGTATACGTTACTACCTACCAAAGGCGCAATGTATAATAAATAATAAATTATACGCCAGTTCGAACAATCCAATGCTGTCTTCGTTTTACCTCGACCGGTTTATACGCGTACCTTATTTGCCTATACTATTCGCCGGGTAACATCTTAGGTGTGCGCGAAGTATTTATAACAATAATGTTATTAATCTTTATATTTTGCATACATTATACACCCAATTTATTAATATTTACACCAAATTTAGTATTTTACCCATAATTATTATTTTAGATTATATATTATATGATGGTATAGGTATGCTGAATATTTAATACAAATACATATTACCTTTATCTACTATATTTTTTTCCCAAACCTGAGTTTAATTTAAGCATTGAGGGTATGTCACTTAACATACGTAACTTTTATTTTTCCACTTAATATCTATATCATTGGCACCTACGTATACTGCTGCACACCTAAAATACAAAAGTTTTCAAGGAGTACCTATAGTCAACTGTCAACTGTCTATCCTTACCACCCATGTGGACGCTTATGAATACCTAATATAATTTTATACTCGTGTATCTATTTTAATAGTGTAAAACATGAACATGGGTGTTACGATTATTTTAATTTTTATTTATTTTTCACATAAAGGTACATTACATAATTGTAATGCATTGTAATCCTATTTATCTCTTGTTTACTTTAACACAATGCTTCAAAAGTTTTTATTTAGTTAATTGGTATAATATTTGTAAATTATTGAATTTAACTACACCTACTATAATAAGTAATAGTAATAAATCCGTGTATAAACTATTAAAATAAAAATTAAAAAAACATCAAAGAGCACAATATTTTGCCGGTAGTCGAGTTCTAGTTGATAACTGACTTGTGAATAAATTTAATTTTCGTTAGGTATAAAACTAATAAATCCTTGAATACAACATTTAAAAAGGTGGGTAAGTGGATGTCGCTCTGCTGTACAGTAGGTTACAAGTGGGTCACTGTAATGGATGGTGTTAAATTTGAATTCAATGATATAATATCATTGTATAAGACAAACGATTCTGAGCGAAAACGATCAGTCAGACTATGGTGTTACTAAGTATATTTGATGATATTATTGTGCATAAAGTAATTTATATATAACCTATTTACGTAGAGCCTTGTTATCAATTTTCAATTCTTAGCTATAAAAGTTGAACATTTTATACTTGTTTAACTACAAAATAATTATTAAATTATAAATTTTATAAATTTTGTTGAAATTCGAACTTAAAATCCTTACAAAAAAAAATTGTGCCTATGTATTTTTAATATTTTTCAACTGCTATTGTAACAATATATCAGGAGCCTTGCATTAAATTTTCACGCTTTTTTACCCAAGTTTTCAAAGTTTTCAAAATCGTATGGTATATAGAAAATGCTAATATAAACATTCAGTGAAATTTTCAAGTATCTATAGTCATTCGTTTTTTAATTACAATAAAATAAGAAAACCGTTACATGAGAAATCAATTGAATATCAAATATTGTAAAAATATGAATTTCAAACGCTCATAAAAATTTAATTTGATATGCTTGTAGACATTTTTTTTTTTTGATAAAGGTAGACAAACTTATGGGTAATCTTGTATTACATTTTCAAATCTTAGATTTAAAAAAAAAATTTTTATGAATTCTCAACTCAAAATAATTTGCTAATTTTCGTGATTTTTCCGTATTTTATGAAGATTTGAACTTTAAATGCTTATAAATAAAAACTGTGACTAAGGGTTTTTAATTTTTTTCATCTGCCTTTGAAACAATAACCTAGGAGCCTTCTATTAAATTTTCAAGCTTTTTTACTCAACAGATAAAATTTTATTGATATTTATAGAAAAAAACCTAAAAAAATTGAAAACTGGCAATGTCCGTAAACAGCTCAAAAAGAGTCAAATTATTTGGAAAATTTTATCGTGTATAGAAAATAAAAATATAAACATTCAGTGAAATTTTAAAGTATCTACAGTCATTCGTTTTTTAATTACAATACCTAAAATAAGAAAATCGTTAAATGAGAAATCGATTGAATATCAAATGCTGTAAAAATATGAATTATTTAAAATGCTCATAAAAATTTAATTTTTGATAAAGGTAGACAAACTTATGGATAATCTTGTATTACATTTTCAAATCATAGATTTAAAAAGAAAAATTTTTATGAATTCTCAACTGAAAATAATTTGCTAATTTTCGTGATTTTCCGTATTTTGTCAAGATTTGAACTTTAAATGCTTATAAATAAAAACTGTGACTAAGGATTTTTAATTTGTTCATCTGCCTTTGAAACAATAACCTAGGAGCCTTCTATTAAATTTTCAAGCTTTTTTACTCAACAGATAAAATTTTATTGATATTTATAGAAAAAAAAAACTAAAATAATTGAAAACTGGCAATGTCCGTAAACAGCTCAAAAAGAGTCAAATTATTTTCAAAATTTTATCGTGTATAGAAAATGAAAATATAAATAACCAGTGAAAATTTCATGTATCTACGGTCATTTGTTTTAAAGTTACAACAAAAACCAAATTCAATTTTGTAAAAAATCGATTTTGCGTAAAAAGTCCCGTTTTTTCTTAATTTTTTTTTTGTTTTTTTTGGCGCTTTTGAAAATTACTGGGAATTTTAAATTATGACCTCCTCAATGCACCAACGATATTCACTTTCCAATCGAAAAAGATACTGAAGTTGAAAATCGAAGCATTATTTCGACTACTTATCGTGTACACAGACACAAAAAAAAAATAAAAAAAAATTTAAAAACACACATCATTATAAAATCAATACATTCATCGTTCCACTCAGAATCTAAAATACTAACTCTGTACCTATAGTAAAAATCAATATTATTTATTGGTAGGTTTATATAATATCTACAACGCATGGGTTATATTTCTTATTTTTCG
>SSSL01000652.1:0-17208 GCA_008086715.1 Sitobion miscanthi
TTGTAAATTGTAATTTTTGGCTCTTTCATCTCAAAAAGTTGCCAACCTCTGACCTATGTAGTTAAGTCAGTTAATATACTGGCAGTGTAAGTTCTAGTGGTTCTATATTTTACTATGCAAACTTTATACAGTAAAAATAAAAATAAAAATGTCTGAAAGTATCTATTTCAATAATATTTTTTAATAATACTGACTAGAGGCTACAGCTGTGCTGTGACTTTAAAAAAATATTAAAGCAGATAATTCAATAATCATAAGATATTACATAAATGTACCTAATTTTTTAATCAAGTATGTAGTATCTACTATGTAATTATTTATGTATGATACTAGATTTACAATATAATTACAATAAGTAGATACTTAATATTTTGATGACAGCCACAAAAGGGTACCTATTTTTTCAAAATTAGTTTAGTAGTAGGTATGGCAGAGCTGGTTTTCATTTTCTATAAGTATTGAATAGTTTCAGATGTTCAATATACAATATTTATGTCATTATTAACTAACCATTGAAAACTAATTTAAAATAACCTGACCTAACCTAACTTCAAGTTTTAAAATTGAATGTAAAAAAAATATTAATGTAAATCAGTGTGTAATTTATGTAGTTATAGCGTTGTGCTTATCAACTTTTTTTTTATAACAACGCCCTAATTTGGATCTATTAACATGGTAACACCCTTAAAACAATTAATGTATTTTTGAAAAAGTAATAATTATAAATCTATTTGTAAATTGAGAAGGAGACTATCTTCACAATTCTTTTTCTCATATGTGGTTTTTACCATCACATCATAATGCCATAATAATGACATATTATAATAATAATACTTTAAACATGTACAATATAAATAAAAACATTTTTGGCGACACACACACATGGTAATACCCTATACACCAGTCGAGAACCACTAACGTGTTTTAATTTTACATTGACGACCAAAATTGGATACCGCGTATGAACTATCCATTGAAGCATAGTTGATAAAAATAAGATAAATAATCAACTAAGTCAACATATTTAAATAAAACAAACAAAATGTAAAAAAAAAAACATAACCACAGTTTGATAAAAAAACAAAAATAAATAATGTTCAGTATATTTTTATTTTGAATATATATAAATGTACAATTATAGTGCATTTTATCTTGTTTAATTGGTTTTACTAGTAACCAGTGGTCGAGACATTCTTGTTTTTTTGAAGCGCGCCAACGGTACAGCTATTCCCCCAAAAATATGTATTTAGTATATCGTTAAATTAGGTGTATTGTAGCGACGCTACGTTAATCATTACAAATAAAGTAGCTTCACTACAATAAACATGCTACTCCCAAACACTGCTAGTAGCTTTAAGCAAAACAAAATTGTAAGATTTTTTGTACCATGGCCTGTTAAAAGTTTATAGAAAGCAATAAAAAAGCATCAGATATATTCTTTATATATAATAAATAAATACATTTTATGTTTTATTAGAAGAAAAATATATAATGTAAAATTGTTTATGAATAATAATGATAGAAATAATAAATAATGATTCATAATTAAAATATAGTAATGACATAAGAAAATGAATATAAAAGGTAAACCTACCTACCATAGTGTAAGATATAAAGCAATTGATTAATTATAAAGGTTAAATAATATAATTCTTTATTTACTTGAGGAGCATAGGAAGACGATAAAGGTCATAAGCATAAAAAAAAAAAAAATGATACTAACAAATTGATCGAATTTCCAGCCCATTTTCTTACATATTCCTGTTACAAGATAAAATAAATAAATATACATATAATAATCAGTGTTACACTTTAATAAATTAGGTTAAAAACTAGTATAATAAATTAATCTATTATTTCGTTTATAATTTAATAAGTTCAATCAATTTATAAAACTAATGTTTGATTTATTTTAATTTAATTATTTTTTGGAAGATGTTATTTTTGAATTTGAATTATATATTACATACAAAATATAATATACTTATACAAATATTTTTTTACGTGTGTTCATATTTAATAGTTTGATATGTCTAATAAATCTATCTCAAATGATTAAATGATTAAATTTAATTAATAATTTAAATATTTTGATTAATGACAGTTTTAATATTTTTGTTTTACTTAATTCCAAAAGACTTACATGACATCATTTATTTTAACTCCAGTTAAAGTAGTAACCATTTCAGGTACTTTATTAACAATTTGAATAATTTCATTTGTTAATCTTACAGCCCCCACATCCCCATCACCACTGGCCACCATTGTAACCTTTTTGGTATTGTCAAAAGGGGCTGCAACTTCCGCAGCAAGCTAAAATTAAATTAAAAAAATAAACGTAATTTTATGAGCATAATATTGAAGCATTTAGGCGAAATCAATTTTACAATGTACATATTCTCTTATAAATCACCTTTGGTAATGCTTCGAGAACCATATTAATAATAGCAGCTTTTTTGTATTCTTTCCATGCTTCTGCTTTTTTCATTGCTTGTTCTGCATCAGCTTTGGCTTTTGCTTGTATGGCAAATGATTCTGCTTCTCCTTTAAGCCTGAGTGTTTCAGCTTCAGCTTCAGCTTCTAATATAATTCGAGTTCTATTTGCTTGAGCCAATTTTTCTAGTCTATTTTCATAAACAAATATATGTTAATAAATTATTAAAAATATTCCAATGCCACCATGGCAGATTTTAACACATTGGTGAAACAAGGTTAGATGTCACCAATTATTATTGTCAACATTTTGAAGTTATAAAAATATTATGCACAAGCAAGGCCGGCAAATTTTGTAAGAAATAAAAAAAAATCATATAAATATTTTATGCATTAATGTAACTGCGTAAATTAATATTATAATATAATATTTAATAGTAATATAAATAATATTTAATATTATAGAATGGAAATCTGTGTGTAAAATATACGGCCGCATGACACTGATAATGTCAATAACCCAAACGTCACAACAGCATTACGTATGTATTTGTGCACGTTTTAATATTGGCTCCCAAAACATTTTAAGATGCAAAAAAAAATATTAAAAAAATAATTCATCTAAAAGTTGGAGACTGCAGTCAGTTTTGAATTTCAAACCAAATAATTATATTATACAAATGAAAATAAATGAAAAATTATGATTAGAGCCTATAGAGGTCTATATTCTTATTCCTTCAATATATTAAAAAATGTATAAAAATAGATGAAATTTATTAAGGATTCTCAAAATCAAATGGGAATCACTTTGCTTTTAATGGTGCAGGTATAAGTTTATTACTTGTTTATTACTATCCACCGCAAGTAGATTGCCCATTTCGGTTTCATTTATCCGGCGGGTAATACAGCAAGCAAAATATAAATCGTTTTACATACTTCGCGCAAACACACAACGTGTTATCTGGCGTATTCTATAGGCAAAATAGGTACATTACTGCAGTGTAGAATACAGTGGTATAACTGTTTTTTTCGTATGAAATTAAATTTTATCGTTAAATTCAACAAATTTAATGGGTCAGTGTCATCAATGACGACACCCATTAAACTATACAGCATGTCGACTTTCCTAGTTTTATGCACTGTGAAGACGTTAAACCCAAAAAACTGTTAAAAATATATTTCAAAAAACTATTATTTTTTTAATATCTCTTTTTTTATGTTCCAATTTTGTGACGACACTATTTAATATTTTTCCAATTTTTTTTCACAGAGTTGTTCCAAATACCTTCCTGAGTGTCACAACGTTGCTCGATTTTTCATTATTTATGTCAGAGGAGAAGGAGAAGAGAATCTATACAATATATACCTAAAATCCAAATACCACTGACTCACTGATCGCTGTATCTCAAAAACTATTTTTTTAAGATTTGCGATTTTTTCCGGGTAATGAAGTGCACGGGTTCTGCTATAAAAATATATTTACCATTTATACTGCTAAAAATATTTAAATACCTTTCCATTAACCGTTTTTTATATTTACATGCCAATCACATTAAAAGATAAAATTTAAGTAAAACATTATACATATCATCGACCAAAGGCAAAATAAACAACCAACCATGGGCGAAGCTGTGACGGGTCGGCTAGTAATTAATAAGTATTATCATAATTTATATTATAATATTTCAATGCATGTTGGTAAAACAAAAAATTTCTCGATTGGACCCATGAAACACAAAAACCACGGCCCACTATACATATAAAATTCATAGTTAGGTTAGACACTGGAGATTTAACTTAGCATTATATTGTACATTGATTCAATTTTAGATCGGCAATTTTTCTATATAACTATAACAATAAAGAACATTTAGAACTTAAATTTAAGAACATTTGATTTCACATCCTGATGATTTATTATTATTTTGTTTTACCATCAGAATATAAATAACAATGTATAAGACGTGTTTACACCATAGCTCATAGGTACAAGTCTTATATTAAAACAAACAAAAATGTATAAATATGAACTTATATGATTTAATGATTAATGTTATAGGCCACATTGTGTAAAAATTCAAAATTTAAACAACAGGCTTTGTTTTCAAGGCAAAATTATAATTAACCCGTGTCCTCAGGGCTCCTAGCAAATAAGATATATTTTATTCTACAAAATAGAGTTCAAAATTCTTACTTTAATTTTGATGATTGAGACCTAGAACCTGAACAACCATACCAATTGCTATGATTGCTACAAACTTTACTCTCATTAAATATAAATATTTCTGAATACTACATTGCTATCCAAAAATAATACTGAAAACAACACCTAAAGTCTTAAATCACCTCTTTATAATAGTTTATAATACAACTAACATATTTTAGTTCAAACATTACATTACCGGAATTTCTCGGCTTCTGCTGGTCTTCTTACAGTAGCTTCTAACTCACGTTCTCGCCTTTGAATTTCTTGTTCTTGGACAGCAATTTGTTGTGTTCTTTCAACAACATCAATTTGCATTTGTTCTTCTTTTATACGTTGCTTTGTTTTTGCAGCTTGAAGTTCAAAAGCTAATTCTGCTTCAGCTTTCTAAAATATTTAAACACTTGAGTATACAAATATTAGGAAACCAAATATATTTTCTTATTTAATCAAGAGAACACAGTACTTTACTGTTAGGCCTGTATATTATTAGGATAAACCTGATAGGTTGCCATTACAATACCAGTTTAGTACCAAATAGCTTAAATGAACTGTATAATAAACATTTTTTATAACATTTACTTGGGTAGCATACATTTAGGCTTCTCATCAATTAATTGTAATACTCTTAGATGTACTCAATTTCTAATTGTCTTTACATAATATATTATTTTGTCAACATTAGAATATAAATATAGTTCAGTCTTTCAAAAATATTAGTTGTAATGATGAATATACATACGGGTTACATTAATTATTTTTGAAGAATCTATAAAAACTCATTAATTGAATTAATCTGTTATTGATTTTCACATATATATATATTATTCATCAAATTGTAAATTTAATGAGGATTGTTGGTAAATTTAATTTTATTATGTTTTGAATTACATAATACATTTTTAATTTAAAATATGATTTAGCGATTGGTTGACATAAAATATTGTTTGTTTTAATTAAAATACTATAAGGTGATTCCAAGAAATGTATGCTGAATAACGCAGCTTAAAGAATACAAAAGTTAAATAATGGTTAACTTAAAAAATATTAACAAACTGTTTAAATACTACACTAAAAATCTTGACTGTCATAACAATTTCAATTCACCTTTAAATATTACTATTCATTTACAATATAAAACAAAACTGGTATAAGAAAATTTAATCAACTACCAAGCAATTTAACACATATTCAAATCACTAATTTCTGAGTATATACATAATTTTTTTTTTACATCAAGTCAAAATAAATATATATTTATAATTTATATTTTTGATAATATACCTTTGTTTGAATTTCTACATCATATGCTGCTTTTTTAAGTTCAAAATCTCTTTGAGCTTTGGCAATTTCTGTATCATTGATCAATCTGTAAAACAATATTGATTGAATAATATTTTTATAACAAGATTTTTATAATCATATGAAAATGGTAATACTTGGCTGCCATTCTTTCTTCTTCTGCCATTGCTTCTTTAATTGTTGTTTCTCTTTTTGCCTCAGCTTCTCCGATACGAGCATCGCGTTTTACTTCTGCAGTTCTTGCCAACCCAAGAGCTCTAAGATAACCCTAAATATAGTAATTAATTATTATGCAATCAATTTACTAAAATATGAAAATAGTGTACAAGGTAAATACAGATCATTGTTAGAGCATTAAAATTAGACCTAGTAATAAGTGGTAAATAATATAATATATCGATGGTCAAAACTGTATTACTATATTAAAACATATATTAGACACATGTTTTAAATATAAATAGCCTGAATAGGTACTGTACAACTATTTACCTTGGAAACAAATAAAAATTTTAATATTGTATTTTGAGCAGCAATAACAAAGTATACAAATTATAAACAAAACAAATAAAATCTACTACTGTGCTAACTAAAACAGTTTAAAAAATGTTTAATGTAAATATATCTTACCTCTTCATCTCGTATATCTTTAATTGTATATGAAACAACAGTTATGCCCATATTAACTAAATCTGAAGATGCTACTTCAAATACTTGTTTACTAAACTTTTTACGATCTTTATAAATTTCCTAAAATTATAAAAATTGTTAAATTATAAAAATGCACAGTTCTTAAACTATACAATGTTTAAATTATTATACATTTTAAAAAGTTCTAGGTTTTAAATGATTAAACATCATAACTTGAATGTAAAATATCTTACACCTAATATTATTTACACTATACTCCAGCCCACGAGAGAACATTTCTGTGTCGCTTCCGATCCGGAGCATCCCTTACTCAACGATAAAGGTTTGTTAATGTTCGGTACGTTCGGCAACACTCAACAAAATAATTTATATATATTATAACATATACTGTTGGGCACAAGTGGAGGAAATTGTGCCTCGGACCGGTCACTGCCGTTAGTCTACATGTGCGAAATGGTAATCTTCTCTCGTGGGCCGGAGTATAAAACATTATTCATTAATAACTTAATAATTCTTTTTATTGAAATTAATTTATTATTTTTAAATTAACAATGTAGACAATATTATTATATATTAATTTAGAATTTTGTAAAAAAAAAATAGTCTTAATAGTTAGTAATGAAAATGATATATTTATTATTTATAATTTTCTTTTTAAGATATAGAACTAACATTGCTGATTATGTTATTCTTGTATAGTTAATAGCTGATTTTCTACTATATTTTTCTTAACATTACAAATGTCTAATAGGAAATTTAAAAATTAACTTTAGGAAAAAAAATGTATGACTCATATTTATACTAAATATTTATCAATTCTCATTAGTATAACCAAAGTAGTAGGTTGTTTTTAATATCTGTGTTTCAATGTTCTTGTGTGAAATCCATCAATATAAATTTACTTTTAAACAAAAATGGTCTGCTTATTATTTTTCAAGGGGATGATATAAAATGCTTGAACTACAGTGGCGTTCCTGGGATTCTTCATTAGTGGGGATTTACAAATTAATTGCAAAGTGGACTTAGAAGGGAAGAATTTAACACTGAAAAAAAGTCCATTGGAGTCATCTTTAATTTAACGGACTCAGTAATATTTATGAGTAGTCAATTTGATGGGTTTTCAAATCAACTACAGGAGGTTTTAATTTCTGAATAAGAAAAGAAGAAAAAATGATAAAACTCTACATTAAAATATCAACTGTATGAAGTCAACTTATTATCTAGGAAGATATAAATTAAAACAAAAATTCATTCTAAAAATGTGTTGATAATTGGGGTACTAACACAAAATATGAGAACTGTATAAAAAATGTAAAAAGTTGTCAGTAATGAAAGCTTTTTGCAAGAGATCAAAAATAAATAATAAACTAAACAAAATTACAATTAAGATAAACTCTTTTGAAAATAAAAATAATTTTATGAAATTTGTAAAAAAAAGAATTTAAGTAAAAACAATCTAAATTAAAACTGGGCATAAGAACATTTCTTTAATTAACAATGAACTCACGTGATTCAATAGAAATTTATTTTTTATATTATTTTAAAATTTAAGACTTAGCAAAATACCTAATTTATATTTCATATACTATTTTATTTATGTTACATTTTTAAATAAACAAACCTCTACAGTCATAGAACCCATAATTGCTCGTTGATGACCTTCAAGAGTATGCAATGCAATTTCATGTATCTCCTGCTTGGTTTTCCCAAAAACTGCTCACATGCTGTCAAAAGCATTTCTTCATTTTGCCCTTGTATTTTTACCTTAAAATTTAAGTAATTAATAATTTAAGGACACTTATACTAAAAAATCTTACTTTAATAGCTTAATATCTAAAAAAATTTAACTAAGTTTTACAATATTTTTATATTTTTAATAATTTAAACTAATCCAATTGGATTTTTAACCATATAAATTAAATGTTTAAAACAAAGAATTTGATTTATTCTCTATTATAAACTAAACTATTGATGGGAATTTTTTTTCATATATAAACAAATGAAATTACTATTATTATAAAATAATATTTTATTAATTTACAGATTTGTATTGTTTTTTATTATTTTAATATTTAATCCATCACATAATTTTGTAATCTATTTTAAATGTTTTTAGGGATAATAACATATTAATTAATTTACCAAAGAAAAGGTGAGCAATAAATATTTTCAAGTTTAAGCATATTATTACATGATAATGGATGGGTGATAAATATAAATATTACAAACTTATAAAGTTTAATTTTTACTATATATTTTACATAATATGTTAACTAGTGTATAGATTTTTAAATTATTTGAATTTTGAAGCTAAAATAAAGCATATTTTACCAATTTTAGGATTATTAAGGTATATTTAAGGTTTTTTTCATATTTTATACTTTTAAGAATCTAAAAATCCGTTCTTTGGTCATAACTGATAAAAAGGGCCCAGATTTCAATACAAAGTACATTACTTTTGTCTTTTTGTATGCTCTAGGATAATGCATTCCAAGTATATACTTCTAAGGTAAAACTTTTATTTACCATTTTACGGTGTTTTCCACTTGTAGATCATTATTTTTTTTGCATTACCAGCCTTTCCGGCCATTTTATGAACTTTTAGTACAAAGTACAAGGTTTCAATGTAAATTAGAAAAGGCAAAACATTATATCAAGAATTATTGTTTTTATATTTACTTTAATAGTATTTAGGTATTTTTCTCCATACCAAATAACTATTGTTCTATATTATGTGAATTTTTTTTTATCAATATCCATTATTTATAGAATATGGTTTCTTGCTGGAATTCAAACAAATAACAACTAATTGGTCAGTTTAAGATAATTTAAAATCTCATTTATTACCAGTATACTGCTTATTTATTGTGTGTGTATAAGTTTGGTAATCAATTTTTTATTACTTTTAGTTTAGTCAAAAATGAACAAACTAGAACAATGTTCTACATAATACTTCTATTTTATTGATCATTTCTAATCTTCTTAAAAAGTGAAACAGTTTGAATTTTTATTTGTAAAATATATAGGTAATTATTGCTATTTACAATAAGGTACTATACCTGAGCTATACCAGTAACTGATAATGGCACACCTTGGATAGTATATACTTTGGGACTATCAACTTGTATTGTCATAGTGTTCAAACAAATTCTAAAAATATTTAAAATTAATTAATAATGCAAACAGCAGATAACAATAATAAAGGTATATCATGTCAATACATCAAATTAAAAATTGGTTGCATACATAAAAAAATCAACAATATATTAACTAAATATTCTCATGTTTGTCCATTGTCTAAATTAGGATTTGTATATTAGCAATGATTTAATTTAAATAATATTTACAAATAATACAGTCTTTATGAAAAATATTCAATAAGTATCTATATTTTAGTAATAAATATGATAAATCAGGGTATATGTGATGCCGTTACAATTATATTTTAGTCAACATATAATAATTTAAAATTAATAGGTAATTAATAAAACTATGTATAAAATATTATAATTATGTATAATAAACGGATCTAGGATAAAATCTCCACATTGATTTATTTTTTAGTTTGAATTTCTATATGTATACTGTATATATAATACATAAATCACAGTATTCAAAGTGTTGTATTCTGAGCGTTCCTCATCGGCGTAGCAGTTCACAACGTAACGGATTCCACCGAAAGAGTCGATAATTAAGTAAGTTTGTTTTTATATTCTTTTGGGGCTCAAATTTCTTTTAAGACTTAAAAAAATATTTAATGGCACGAAAAATGTGCTATCCAAGTGACGCAGTCGTATATTTTAGTTCCCAACTAGAAATGTATAAAATACGCGAGATATAATAAACGTCGTCGTCGTTTTTCCAGCCCCTGTTCGTAAAATAATTATAATTAATAGTTGCATGCCTATATAGGGTACTTAATATTCAGCATTTATTTTGCATAGTTAAATTTGACATACGAACTATAACTGAAATAGATGACCAGAATAGGTACATTGCTGATCACAAATTACTTTCTGTAAAAGTACATACGGTTTATCAATAGACCGTATGGATACTGAGTATAATATAAAGTTCCATGGATTTATCGAAATAAATAATATATTTTATAATATCTATGGCAATCGTCAATTGTCGACATTCGTCGGCGACGATAAACAATTCTAATAATTTCAGTGAACAAATAAGTAATAAGTCATCAATATAGACGGACAGTTATAAGCCGTATGCCCGTATACATTATAATATTTAAGTTATAGTATTTAACACAAACTCGCACATATAAAGATAGTTTCTTCGGCGACGGCGGCACTCTAGCTACGTTTCACCGGAAGAGTAGATGTTTACGCGTAAGTTTGTTTTCATATTATTAATTTTTAGGCTTAAATTAAATATTTATTGTCACGGACAATCTGTTACCTGGGTTACGTAGAAGCATTTATAAGTTTATAATCCCAAAGTGCAATGTACAAATACGCGAGACCGTCTTCGTTTCACCACGCCAAGTTTAATACGCAACTTTTTGCATGTTATACTATACGCCGGGATTTATAGTTAATAGAAATGCGGATGTTTATACTTCATAGATATTTTTTTATTGAAATCGTGTAATAATTTTAAAAACTAACCCATCACTAGTATCAATTTTATTATATTACGTGTAAAATCACTGGCAAAGGTGCAGACTGCATTTTAAACATCAAAACACCATAATAAATATATATTAAACATCCAAAAAGTAGTACTGATAAGTTGAAAAAACAGTGTTTTCAAATTGACACGCGACCAACAACTGGGGGCTTGTTCTGGAAAATTTAAATGATCTAATAAGGTTCATTAAATTAATTTTAAAGCAATTTTTGTGTTAATCAATTTTTTTAATTTATTTCATTCAACACACTCGTCTCAGTTTTCTAGTACCCTCTAGATTTCTCACGAAATTCATATCGATAATCTCACAGCTTTCATATTCAAATCAAAAAAAAAAAAAATGTATTTTTACCCCTGAAATAGAAAACCAGATATATAACAGAGCATAAAGATACTAGTATTCTATACTAGATAAGTTTCAATTAGCGAGATGTTGACGGATAAGATAGCTGTTTTTCTTCGGCGACAGCGTGTGCTGCAGTACAGCTAGGTTTTACTGGAAGAGTCGATGTTATGCGTAAGTTTGTTTTCATATTATTTTGTGGTTTAAATTTACTCTTAAGACTTGAATTAAATATTTATTGTCACGGAAAATCTATTAACTCGGTAACGTAGAAGCATATACGTTTAGTATAGTTTTGTAGCAGATTTTGATTCCGTCACGGGGTATTTTCTTATTTTTCAGTAGGTTTCTTTTTATTATTGTTAATTGATCAGGGGATGTATTGCCTGAAAACTTTCAATATTTGTATTGTAATTATACTGGTATAACACTATTCCGGCTATCAATAAAGTCGTGTTAAAAAATTAGAAAATTGGTCAGGTATGATATTTTTTTAAGTAATTCTTTCGAGTAGGGAATTCGCTCAATGATATTTAAATATTTTCACCGATAATCAAGTACGATGACTTGTAGGTAACTAAGGACTGAGTGAATAGAATTAGGAATGTGTGATACGGCGAAGATAAGGAAATGGGTCAACATTTCAGAATGTTTGGTGTATGAAAGATGAAAAAGAAATGTAAGGTTAGGGCAGGTAAGCAGATATGAAAATAATAAGTTTGGTGTTGAGGTACAAAAGAGGATAGAATAAGAAATCAATTAATTTCGGGTTGTGCACATATTGTAGTGAAAACAAGAGAGAATAGGTTTAGGTGGTTCGGTCACTGTATGATAAGAGATAGTGAGAGTGGCTAAAGAATACTGATCATATGAAGGTGTGGAATTTAGAGTGGCTGAACTTTTATATAGCTGTGAGAGACGGGCGAAGAAATGTGTAAAGTAGAATAGTTATGTTAACAATGCCGAATACGTAGGGAGGATCATGAATTGCAAAGGCTCCATGGCTCCATGGCTCCATGGCTCCATGACTCCATGGCTGAAACTATACCGTTACCGGTTGGTATAGGTTTACAACCTCGACTTATAGTATAGAATAAAAAGATCATTTGCTGGTTGGGATGTCAGCGCACTATTTGTTTTCCATCTTTGACCCACGCGTAGCATACCAAATGTGCGATAAGAAACACTAAAATGATTGTGCGTGGGTCAGAGAGAGAAATAATGGTGCGCTAAATGGTGACATCCTCTTAAGTGTTATCAGTTGAACAAGCATTGATTGTTGACAAGTTGACATTTTGACACCACATTAAACTGTGGAGTATTATGATTGAAGTAAAATAATTAGCAGGGCTGTGAATTTAATGCAATGAAAAAAAGTATAAATAATAAATAATTCAAATTGGTTTACAAAAAAAATTCTTATATCACACACTTGGTAAGTAGGTACCTATTTATTTTCTTTCTAACGGATGAACCGAAAATATAAACATTTTAAGAAAATAAGCGTAATATACGAATCAATAATTGAAAACATGCAATTAAACGAACTAACCCAAAAAAAACCGCATATTGGTAACGGTGTTGTAATAATAGGGATCTCCCAAAAAATACGTACTAATAGTTCAAACTCATAAAACCAACTGTAATAAATATTAATTTGTGAAAAGTTTAAAAAAAGCATTATTATTATAAATGAAACAAAACTATGAACTATGGACGCGTAACAATAGCATAGTATTTCTATATTTTTGCTCTCACATAATTTCTGTTAAATATTAGGAAAATGTATTAAGTACCGTAAAAGGCTAAATTTGAGCGATAACTGATAATATTATATTCATAAAAAATTATCATAGAAGGTTAGGTACTGTATTCCACATACCTATTATAGTTTAATTTAACTACAACCAGTGGCGCCTGGGTCCTTCAAAAATGGTGGTTCAAAATATCATCTTAGTTTAGTACCACCCACCACCCACCCGATGGACCAATAACCAATAGTTGATACATTTTAACAAATATAACATATATACTATATAAGTTCAATGAAATTATTTTAATATAATATTTACAACAATGTACTATACATACATAATGTTACTGATAAAACCTAATAAGCAGCAGCAGTAGTATTCTCACTGTGGCGAATGAAAGTTAGCTATATCACAATGTAAATCAATTTAATTCAATAAATTCATCAGTTTTAAAAAATATAATCCTTTAACCGATGAGACAAAGTTTAAAAATATAAAAGAAGTTAGTGTATACATATACGTGTATAAAATATTAATTTAAAATAAATTCCATCAAACTTAATTAACAAACTAAAATTATTATATCATTAGTCATAACCGTATTAATAAATTATAATAGTAAATAGGTGGCCAATTATATTATGGAAACATTATTTTATATTCAATTTTTGTATAATTTGAACACCTTGGCTAACACAACTTTACTTTAGGTATACATTTAAACATTTATGGTTTCATATTGAAGCATAAATAATAAATAAATGTTACTATTTTAGCAGTAGGTATAGGTTAGATTATGAATAATTTCATACACTTTAATTAATTATACGATCTTATTATAACATTACTACATAGTGTTTCTTTTTTTATTTTCAAAGTAGTAAATTAGATTTTTTTGATAATGTAGAACTTAAACTAGCAAATATTATTAGTGACACTTCATTGTTTATTTGAACATCTGATTCACATTTTGTAATCGTTAATCTTCCAACGATCTTGAGAATTTTTAATTTTGAAATGTTCTCTCGGGCTCGTACTAGATACAGGCAATGTACAAGCTATTTTTAAAGCTAAAACAGAACTGCTTTCTAACCCAGAACTTCAAATTGTATATGTTTGTTGTATATTGTACAAAATACCTTAAAAATCATCTTTTTGTAGTGATGATGGTCAATTTTTTATTTTTAGCACCCGATTTATTAGTAAAAATATAAAAGTGTCTTTTAATAAGCACTAGGGATTTTGAATTAAAATGATTTTTAATTGCCGATGTTTGTTTAAAAGTATTTACATTATAGTCCTGCTGTCTCTAAGCCACTATCTTTCCTCACAAGGTACACTTTGGTCATCCCAAAACTGTCGCCGCTACGTCTAACTTCTAAATTTATAGCCAAATATTGAATTAAGAAAAACAAAAATTAGGTAATACCTGAATAATTTACTTACAATGTTTTTTTTTTTTTTACATTACTTTTCAATATGTTGAACATTATTACCTATCTACTAAGACAGTAAATAAAAAATAATAGATTTAAAATTCTTTGATAAAATTAAGATTGAATATCATTATATTTGGATAATATTATTATGTATAAAATATTAATATACTAAAGTCAAAATTCAAAATTCATCGAATAAATCTTAAGTCAAATTAACCAAATATTATAGTTAATATTAATAAAGAACTCAATAATAATGTTACCAAATTAAGTATAAAAATAAAAATCGAGTAAAAATGTAAAATCGTTTTTTAATTTTTTGTTCATTTTAACTAGTTTAAAAAATAATTGTTTGTGTAATAAAATAGTGTGCCTAAAATATTATAATATATAACCTAATTACTTACATAATATGGCTATGATAATTATTTATATAGATACAACTATTATTTAATATTTAATGTTATTACCTACTAAATTACTAATTTATATATTATATCTTTGAATTAGGTATTCAATAAATCGGTATTTACAAAGAAAATAAAAGTACCCCTACATAATCTATAATATTTATTACCATCAGACTATACAAATATTAATTTATAGACAAAATTAACAATATTATAAAAAATACTCAAATTTCATCAATTTTTTCCTTTTTTTTAAATATGTTCACAGGTTTCTACAAATTACAATTACGCCTGTTAAATTATAACTTGATATTATTTATTATACACCCCAGTGCCACAACCACCCACCCACCCAATTTAGGTGGTTCATTGAACCACCTAAAGTAACGTACTCGGCGCCACTGACTACAACATTCTAGTAGAGTGTGAAAAAATTTGGTCCCACGACTCTGATCACATAAACTTAAATACTAAACTACGGTATGGAATTCAGTTTATATAGATCTAAATAATCCAAACATATATTGCTTCAAAATATAAAAATAAGTATCTTGTATTGTAATAGGTAGGTAACAAAAAAAAAAAAAACTAAAAAAAAAATTCAAATCTACTATCTATTATAATACGTATATTGTAATAGATGTTCAAATGTTTATTATAGTACATTATAAAAATTAACTAAAGTTCAATATAATACATTATAACACGCGTTCAAATGTACCTTTCACACCACATATTTTGTTATTCCACAGTCTCTCTTCAATTTCAATTTTTCTTCAAATTATCCCAAATTATCTACAAAATATAATTTTTTAGTAAATTCGAAGACTTGACTAGTATTTAATCATTAATCTAAAAGAGACGTGCCGGGTCGCACATTACTATATCGAGGGCCGTGGTGCAAGTGTCGTCCAAAATATCATAATATTTATATTAGAAATACAAACTTAATATTCACTAACAGTAAATATTATAGAAAAAAATTACGAATGACCTTAGCTCATTTATATAGTATTGTATTAGTAGCAAACTCTTGAATGAAGGTTATGTCTGAGGATTTAATTAATTTCCTAAAAGGGAATGCCTCAAGGTTGCAGCCTCATAAAGTTGAGGGGCCGTAGTTAAGTGCCGCCCACCAATAAAGTAGCGGCAAAACGATTAATTCCAATATAGAAGGTACTTATATCATATACTTTTATCAAAGTATGATTTTGTTAGTCACAGTCTTGCGTAAATGATAATGTGCTTATGTTTTCCCAATCTAATGATACAAAATACTGAAAATTAATTAAATCACAAATATTAATGCAATAGAGAGTTACTGTGGGCATTGATGTAGGGCAATTTGTCTTAATTTTGACGTTATTGCATAGAGGATATGAAGGTGGGATGGGCTTTATAATTCAGAGTATGGGGGAATGGCTGGCTATTTCATATTATGATTGATATATTTGCGGACACTGGACGACACAAAGGACCGTCCTCCATACGTGTTTCATAAGTCCAAAACAAGATTAATTGAATACGTTATAAAGTTGCTCCCATGCTCGACATTATCCTGGTATTTTTAAAAAAAACATGAATTCAAAAATAATCTTTAAAAATATGGTTCTAAAAAAACCTTTCACGTGCATGTGTTGTCTCCAAGTGTGTGTTGTGAGGGATAGATGCTGATAATAGAGACTCGTTGATCGCTTTTATGTGCTTCACTTGTTTACAAGAGTGGCTGGATATGGCTCCTCTTAGATAATAAAGATATGGATAGGACATAATGGTCTTCGAGGGGAACAAATGAGGCCAAAGAAGTATACCTACTATCAATATAAAGAAGCCTCAATTGCCTTCCCCTCTGGGAACGCGGCTATCCATATCTTTATTATAATGGCTCCATCATGGATTTATGAATTAAGGTGTCAACAGTCAAAGGTTCACTTGATAATCAACACGTAAGTTTGGAACCTGCAACTCAGGATCTTTTTATTCAAGCTGTCCTATAATTCATAAGGAGGTAGTTATAACCTATGTT
>SSSL01000333.1:0-17069 GCA_008086715.1 Sitobion miscanthi
ACAAACTTCAAACTAACACCCTCCTTCAATTTTTTTTTAGTTATGTTATTCTAGTTGAAAATTTTGTATTGACTTGAATATTGATAAGCTGGTGCCATAAATTTTTTTTTTTATTAATTTAACTCGAGTTGAATTTTTTGTATTGACTTGAATATTGATAAGCTGGTGCCATACGAAATATCCTACATTAATGAACTAAATATTTTGAATAGTTTTTTCTGTTTAATATTCTTGAAATTTTAGTTTGAAGTTTATAATGTGTATCCCTACAATATAATTTTATTTAAATTTTTTTTTGTTTTCTAAAATGCTTTTGCCTGCGGGTGCCAACACCCTCCTTCAAATTTTTTTTTAGTAATGTTACTCTACTTAAATTTTTTGTATTTACTTGAATATTGATAACCTGGTGCCATACGAAATATCCTTCTTTAATGAACTAAATATTTTGAATAGTTTTTTATGTTTAATATTCTTGAAATTTTAGTTTGAAGTTTATAATGTGTATCCCTACAATATAATTTTATTTAAATTTTTTTTTGTTTTCTAAAATGCTTTTGCCTGCGGGTGCCAACACCATCCTTCAAATTTTTTTTTAGTAATGTTACTCTACTTAAATTTTTTGTATTTACTTGAATATTGATAACCTGGTGCCATACGAAATATCCTTCTTTAATGAACTAAATATTTTGAATAGTTTTTTATGTTTAATATTCTTGAAATTTTAGTTTGAAGTTTATAATGTGTATCCCTACAATATAATTTTATTTAAATTTTTTTTTGTTTTCTAAAATGCTTTTGCCTGCGGGCGCCAACACCCTCCTTCAATTTTTTTTTTAGTAATGTTTTATTCTAGTTGAACTTTTTGTATTTACTTGAATATTGATAACCTGGTGCCATAGGAAATATCCTACTTTAATGAACTAAATATTTTGAATAGTTTTTTCTGTTTAATATTCTTGAAATTTTAGTTTGAAGTTTGTAATGTGTATCTCTACAGTATAATTTTATTTAAATTTTTTTTTGTTTTCTAAAATGCTTTTGCCTGCGGGTGCCAACACCCTCCTTCAAATTTTTTTTTAGTAATGTTACTCTACTTAAATTTTTTGTATTTACTTGAATATTGATAAGCTGGTGCCATACGAAATATCCTTCTTTTATGAATTAAATATTTTTAATAGTTTTTTTCTGCTTAATATTCTTGAAATTTTAGTTTGAAGTTTATAATGTGTATCCCTACAATATAATTTTATTTAAATTTTTTTTTGTTTTCTAAAATGCTTTTGCCTGCGGGTGCCAACACCCTCCTTCAAATTTTTTTTTAGTAATGTTACTCTACTTAAATTTTTTGTATTTACTTGAATATTGATAAGCTGGTGCCATACGAAATATCCTACATTAATGAACTAAATATTTTGAATAGTTTTTTTCTGCTTAATATTCTTGAAATTTTAGTTTGAAGTTTGTTATGTGTTTTCCCACAATAGAATTTTTTTTAAATTTTTTTTAGTTTTCTAAAATGCTTTTGCCTGCGGGCGCCAACACCCTCCTTCAAGTTTTTTTTTAGTTATGTAATTCTAGTTGAAAATTTTGTATTGACTTGAATATTGATAAGCTGGTGCCATAAATTTTTTTTTATGAATTTAACTCGAGTTGAATTTTTTGTATTGACTTGAATATTGATAAGCTGGTGCCATACGAAATATCCTACTTTAATGAACTAAATATTTTGAAAAGTTTTTTATGTTTAATATTCTTGAAATTTTAGTTCGAAGTTTATAATGTGTTTTCCCACAATAGAATTTTATTTAAATTTTTTTTTGTTTTCTAAAATGCTTTTGCCTGCGGGCGCCAACACCCTCCTTCAAGTTTTTTTTAGTAATGTTATTCTCATTGAACTTTTTTATGTGTTTTCCCATATTAGAATTTTATTTAAATTTTTTTTTAGTAGTATGTTTTGGTATGTTCTATACCCCCTGCAAATCCGGTGAATCCGACTACCCCGCCCACCCTATCGCGTACGTGCACGACCATCCCCCCCCCTCCCAATCATATCACGCACGTACGCGAGCATCCCCCCCCCATCATATCACACACGTACCCAGCCTTACCTCCTCCCCTCCTTAACTATCGTGAACGTACCCGACCCTACCCCTCCCATCCTATCGCGAACGTGCCCGACCTTCCCCCTCCCATCCTATCACGAACGTGCCCGACCTTCCCCCTCCCATCCTATCACGAACGTGCACGGACTTACCCCTCTCATCCTACAACACACGTGCACTGCCTATCACCGGCGTGCCCTCCCATCTATATCTATCACACATATATCTAATTAATTAATTATTTAAATAATCTACAAGCGTTTAATACATATGATAAAATATTACATAAGAATTAATAATCAGTTAAATGATATTATGAAATATGAAAGTATACAACTTTTAATTGCTATTTAATGATCATCATGTAGTAAACAAAACTATTAAACCTATTTCATCACAATATTTTAAGTATAAATAGAGCATACTGTGGTCTATAATATCGTCAGTAGTGAAACAAACACTTAACCCTCAAGTCGTTTTATTATCCGTTTAAATTAATTTTTACACTATACAAAAGTTAAATTTTCAAGTATTTCTAAACATGGCTGGTTCAATCGCGAATAATGTAGCTATATACAAGAAAACCTTAACATATATTCCACCAGCATCACCTTCGGAGCTCATCGATTCTACTAACTATACGTTAAATTTCATGAAACGTAAGTTTATACATATTGGGATCGATTCAAGTGATATGTTCAGAGTAGCAGTACATATAATAACTCCATCACGATATGTTAATTTCAACTGAGTTTTTACAACGGATATTTTCACTGATGGGTAATATCCTATCATTTATTTTGGAGCAACCAGGAAAATATAAAAGAACTATATTTCTTGAGACGGAGAATTTCAAGTTGTCTAGCATGATGTATAGCGGTGAAAACACCTTAGTAGTAGAGTCAAAAATACAAGATGGATGTCGAATTCTTTTAAATCGTGTGGAACTTTTACAACTTCAATATCTCGAATGGTGTATTTTTGAAACAATTACACGAAAATCGACTATCATGCAACCAATCATCTTACATCAATATGAAATATTACCGAGTATCTCGGTAGAGAACTTAGCAAAATGGACTCGGCACCAAAAACGATTGAAGAAATGGTTATATTCATCAGAAATATACGCGATGATCATATAATTACAAACAGTCCTAAACATGATATTAATTTTATCAGTCAGCTCAAAATGCATGCATTTACACAATTAGCTGAACATTCAATACAACGGTGGAATGTGGAAATATCACCAGAGGTAAGTAAAAAAATATTATCACTTTCATAAATAATTAATATAAAAATTATTTTAGTTATTTAATGGAAATATATCTTCATCAACCCATAATTTTACATGACTCCCAGACACACACATACTTACCCACAATCCCTCTTATTAGTACGAATAAACCTATTACAACACATTGTCGAGCACCGACGTCGTAGCGGGGGCTATTGATCCGTAATGTCTCTGAAGGACACAGGCAACCGGTCTCGGCAGCTGCGTCCCTTTGCCCATTGAAATAGGCCTTCAACCCTGCATATTCACCATACATAACGTATCGTCTTATTATACGTAATTTTTTATTCGATACAAACTTATCTCGCTAATACTATTACCTTCCCCTGCCGCGTATTTTCTTCCTATTACATAGTTATCTCGTGTTTTTATTTAAATCTAAATATTATAATATTATATTACAATAATATTATTGCTCAAACAACCTTATTTAACTGGCTAATAAGTAATAACAAATATTAGGAACATGGAAACCCGCTTTATTATAATATAAATAAATATATTGATTGTTCAATATTATATCTCGCTTAACTGGCTAATAAGTAATAACAAATATTAGCAACATGGAAACCAGCTTTATTATAATATAAATAAATATATTGAAAAACAATTTATAAATTTATTGATTGTTCATTACTCGTCACGAATGGACATATTAAAAAGTCAATCGTGTATCACTACAGTATGTACTAAATTTCATAGTCGTTTTCGAGTGAAAATAATAATTATTAATAACTGTTCTTATGTTATAGATTGAAGAAGATAGAAATAAATATTGTATCATTGCAGTAAGTTACATAGAATTTTTCGAGTGAAAATAATAATAATTAATAACTATTCTTATGTTATAGATTGAAGAAGATAACATTGAAAAGTCGACAATGTACTCCAAAATAATGAATGTGGTGTTAACCATTATATGTATCGGTTTATTGTTAATAGTTGTAATGGTATTAAACCCTCCTGCTAAATCCCAACAGATTCTGGTAAGTCACAACTGAAAATATATTTTGTACGTCTGTAAGGGAGTTTACCAATTGCGCTTAAAATTACCTTTTCATATACCAATTGCGCTCTAAACGTTTTAGGGTCGATATACCAATTGCGCTCTAAACATTTAAAGGTCGATATACCAATTGCGCTCTAAACATTTTAGGTTCGAGTAAGTAATTACAAATATCTTTATCTTGAAATCAAAGTCATCTAGTCATTATTATCTATACTCTGTCCAACGAAAGAACGCGCCGCGCGCCTACAAAATTGGTCCGTTTTCGCGCATTCACGCGCGTACCCAGCCTGTGTGCCACTACCAGCCTGGACGGCCCACCAAACTACGGCACGCTCCAGCGACCGTCTGTATGTCGGCCGTCTTCGGCAAGCCGAGAGAGGGGAAAATGGGGCCTCGGCGCTCGCTCGGTCCAGTCTACATGCGCAGAACTGGCGTGTTCTCTCGCTGGACAGAGTATAGTCATTATGAAAAATGAATAAAATGTACTGACCAAGTCTTCCTTTTACGCCCACTTATACCTTCATAAGTGAAGTATTTCTTTTCCTAAGTTTCCCTGATTTCGTGAACGATATATCATAGATAACTGAACGAAATATAGAATGTGTATGGTGCAGTACAACAGCAAAACTCCAATATTATCAGTAATTTAAAATTAAATATTATAAGATACGGCTAATTGATGACCAGTTTTCTAAACAACAATGCCGTAAATATACGGCAATCTTCCCCAGCAAACTGTGATTACATCGTTTTTGCTAAGCATCGATTATATTTAATTACAATTGCGGCAATATTTGTTTCTTATAAATATAAATTTCTCGATGAATACCCAACTATATTTACGGCATTTTTACTTAAAAACATTATGTAAAACTGTAATGTTAAACGTAATACAGAATTATCTCATTTTATTCTTTTTCCTAAGGACGGCAGTATAATACAGGCAAGGCTTACTATTATATTATAGTACCTAGTGATTTCCCCCACTTAGGAGATTTCTAGTTATGCAGCTGCATAGTTTATGTCAAGTACTCAAGTATAAAAAAAAAGTTGCTTATCTATTCTTTTTTATCTAGATAAATTAAAGTTATCTGTTATCTTATCTAGATAAATTCCCAACAATAATCTATTATCTTTATCTAGATAATATTTTAGTTATCTATTCCCAACACTGTCAGTAAAATACGAGTCGATCTAATATTATATTTCTTTTTTTTTTTTATAGGCATTTTCCAATGAAACAACTGAAGCCACCGAAGGAATCGTGAAAACGATGTGGAAGGCCGTAAAGCCGATTATATCACCGGACACTGCTGCAGCCGCCTCGGAAATCTCAGTGGCAAATGTTACCAGATTTAGAATTAATCACCACAACACTCATAGCCGTATCAATCATAGCTTTAACAATTACACGATAATAAACAAGTACTATAATTGTAACCATACAGATAAATAAGATAAATAAAAACCGGTTTCGCTGCAGCTAGTGGACATCCCGAGCTGCAGCGAAACCGGTTTTTATTTATCTTATTTATCTGTATGATTACAATTATAGTACTTGTTTATTATCGTGTAATTGTTAAAGCTATGATTGATACGGCTATGAGTGTTGTGGTGATTAATTCTAAATCTGGTAACATTTGCCACTGAGATTTCCGAGGCGGCTGCAGCAGTGTCCGATGATATAATCGGCTTTACGGCCTTCCACATCATTTTGAGCTGACTGATAAAATTAATATCATGTTTAGGACTGTTTGTAATTATATGATCATCGCGTATATTTCTGATGAATATAACCATTTCTTCAATCGTTTTTGGTGCCGAGTCCATTTTGCTAAGTTCTCTACCGAGATACTCGGTAAATATTTCATATTGATGTAAGATGATTGGTTGCATGATAGTCGATTTTCGTGTAATTGTTTCAAAAATACACCATTCGAGATATTGAAGTTGTAAAAGTTCCACACGATTTAAAAGAATTCGACATCCATCTTGTATTTTTGACTCTACTACTAAGGTGTTTTCACCGCTATACATCATGCTAGACAACTTGAAATTCTCCGTCTCAAGAAATATAGTTCTTTTATATTTTCCTGGTTGCTCCAAAATAAATGATAGGATATTACCCATCAAGTGAAAATATCCGTTGTAAAAACTCAGTTGAAATATTAACATATCGTGATGGAGTTATTATATGTAGCTACTCTGAAACAATCACTTGAATCGATCCCAATATGTATAAACTTACGTTTCATGAAATTTAACGTATAGTTAGTAGAATCGATGAGCTCCGAAGGTGATGCTGGTGGAATATATGTTAAGGTTTTCTTGTATATAGCTACATTATTCGCGATTGAACCAGCCATGTTAGAAAATACTTGAAAATTTAACTTTTGTATAGTGTAAAAATTAATTTAAACGGATAATAAAACGACTTGAGGGTTAAGTGTTTGTTTCACTACTGACGATATTATAGAACACAGTATGCTCTATTTATACTTAAAATATTGTGATGAATAGGTTTAATAGTTGTTTACTACATGATGATCATTAAATAGCAATTAAAAGTTGTATACTTTCAATTCATAATATCATTTAACTGATTATTAATTCTTATGTAAATTTTATCATATGTATTAAACGCTTGTAGATTATTTAAATAATTAATTAATTAGATATATGTGTGATAGATATAGATGGGAGGGCACGCCGGGGATAGGCAGTGCACGGGTGTTTGTAGGAGGATGAGAGGGTAAGTCCGTGCACGTTCGTGATAGGATGGGAGGGGGAAGGTCGGGCACGTTCGTGATAGGATGGGAGGGGGAAGGTCGGGCACGTTCGCGATAGGATGGGAGGGGTAGGGTCGGGTACGTTCACGATAGTTAAGGGAGGGGAGGAGGTAGGCTGGGTACGTGTGTGATATGATGGGGGGGGGGAGGATGCTCGCGTACGTGCGTGATATATGATTGGAGGGGGGGGATGGTCGTGCACGTACGCGATAGGGTGGGCGGGGTAGTCGGATTCACCGGATTTGCGGGGGGTATAGAACATACCAAAAATTACTACTAAAAAAAAAATTTAAATAAAATTCTAATGTGGGAAAACACATAAAAAAGTTCAATGAGAATAACATTACTAAAAAAAAAATTGAAGGAGGGTGTTGGCGCCCGCAGGCAAAAGCATTTTAGAAAACAAAAAAAAATTTAAATAAAATTATATTGTAGGGATGGATAATTAAAACACATTCAAACTTCAAAAAATTTCAAGATATATTAAACAGAAAGCACTATTCAAATTATTTTAGTTCTTAAAGAAGGATATTTCGTATGGCACCAATTTATCAATATTCAAGTAAATACAAAAAGTTCAACTGGAATAACATAACTAAAATAAAACTTGAAGGAGGGTGTTGGCGCCCGCAGGCAAAAGCATTTTAGAAAACAAAAAAAAATTTAAATAAAATTCTAATGTGGGAAAACACATAAAAAACTTCAAAATAAAATTTCAAGAATATTAAGCAGAAAAAAACTATTCAAAATATTTAGTTCATTAATGTAGGATATTTCGTATGGCACCAGCTTATCAATATTCAAGTCAATACAAAAAATTCAACTCGAGTTAAATTAATAAAAAAAAATTTATGGCACCAGCTTATCAATATTCAAGTCAATACAAAATTTTCAACTAGAATAACATAACTAAAAAAAAACTTGAAGGAGGGTGTTGGCGCCCGCAGGCAAAAGCATTTTAGAAAACAAAAAAAAATTTAAATAAAATTCTATTGTGGGAAAACACATTATAAACTTCGAACTAAAATTTCAAGAATATTAAACATAAAAAACTTTTCAAAATATTTAGTTCATTAAAGTAGGATATTTCGTATGGCACCAGCTTATCAATATTCAAGTAAATACAAAAAATTCAACTCGAGTTAAATTCATAAAAAAAAATTTATGGCACCAGCTTATCAATATTCAAGTCAATACAAAATTTTCAACTAGAATTACATAACTAAAAAAAAACTTGAAGGAGGGTGTTGGCGCCCGCAGGCAAAAGCATTTTAGAAAACTAAAAAAAATTTAAAAAAAATTCTATTGTGGGAAAACACATAACAAACTTCAAACTAAAATTTCAAGAATATTAAATAGAAAAAAATTTCAAAATATTTAGTTTATTAAAAATGGATTTTTCGTATGGCACCAGCATATCAATATTCAAGTCAATACAAAAAGTTCAACGAGAATAACATTACTAAAAAAAAACTTGAAGGAGGGTGTTGGCGCCCGCAGGCAAAAGCATTTTAGAAAACAAAAAAAAATTTAAATAAAATTATATTGTAGGGATACACATTACAAACTTCAAACTAAAATTTCAAGAATATTAAACAGAAAGCACTATTCAAATTATTTAGTTCATTAAAGAAGGATATTTCGTATGGCACCAATTTATCAATATTCAAGTCAATACAAAAAGTTCAACTGGAATAACATTACTAAAATAAAACTTGAAGGAGGGTGTTGGCGCCCGCAGGCAAAAGCATTTTAGAAAACAAAAAAAAATTTAAATAAAATTATATTGTAGGGATACACATTACAAACTTCAAACTAAAATTTCAAGAATATTAAAAGAAAAAAAACTATTCAAAATATTTAGTTCATTAAAGTAGGATATTTCGTATGGCACCAGCTTATCAATATTAAGTCAATACAAAAAATTCAACTCGAGTTAAATTAATAAAAAAAAATTTATGGCACCAGCTTATCAATATTCAAGTCAATACAAAAAATTCAACTAGAGTTACATAACTAAAAAAAAATTTGAAGGAGGGTGTTGGCACCCGCAGGCAAAAGCGTTTTAGAAAACAAAAAAAATTTAAATAAAATTGTATTGTAGGGATACACATTACAAACATCAAACTAAAATTTTAAATATATTAAACAGAAAAAACTATTCAAAATATTTAGTTCATTAAAGTAGGATATTTCGTATGGCACCAGGTTATCAATATTCAAGTAAATACAAAAAGTTCAACTAGAATAACATTACTAAAAAAAAACTTGAAGGAGGGTGTTGGCGCCGGCAGGCAAAAGCATTTTAGAAAACAAAAAAAAATTTAAATAAAATTATATTGTAGGGATACACATTGTAAACTTCAAACTAAAATTTCAAGAATATTAAACATAAAAAACTATTCAAAATATTTAATTCATTAAAGCAGGATATTTCGTATGGCACCAGGTTATCAATATTCAAGTAAATACAAAAAATTTAAGTAGAGTAACATTACTAAAAAAAAACTTGAAGGAGGGTGTTGGCGCCCGCAGGCAAAAGCATTTTAGAAAACAAAAAAAAATTTAAATAAAATTATATTGTAGGGATACACATTACAAACTTCAAACTAAAATTTCAAGAATATTAAACAGAAAAAACTATTCAAAATATTTAGTTCATTAAAGTAGGATATTTCGTATGGCACCAGCTTATCAATATTCAAGTCAATACAAAATTTTCAACTAGAATTACATAACTAAAAAAAAACTTGAAGGAGGGTGTTGGCGCCCGCAGGCAAAAGCATTTTAGAAAACAAAAAAAAATTTAAAAAAAATTCTATTGTGGGAAAACACATAACAAACTTCAAACTAAAATTTCAAGAATATTAAATAGAAAAAAATTTCAAAATATTTAGTTTATTAAAAATGGATTTTTCGTATGGCACCAGCATATCAATATTCAAGTCAATACAAAAAGTTCAACGAGAATAACATTACTAAAACAAAACTTGAAGGAGGGTGTTGGCGCCCGCAGGCAAAAGCATTTTAGAAAACAAAAAAAAATTTAAATAAAATTATATTGTAGGGATACACATTACAAACTTCAAACTAAAATTTCAAGAATATTAAACAGAAAAAACTATTCAAAATATTTAGTTCATTAAAGTAGGATATTTCGTATGGCACCAGCTTATCAATATTTAAGTCAATACAAAAAATTCAACTCGAGTTAAATTAATAAAAAAAAATTTATGGCACCAGCTTATCAATATTCAAGTCAATACAAAATTTTCAACTAGAATTACATAACTAAAAAAAAATTTGAAGGAGGGTGTTGGCACCCGCAGGCAAAAGCATTTTAGAAAACAAAAAAAAATTTAAATAAAATTATATTGTAGGGATACACATTACAAACTTCAAACTAAAATTTCAAGAATATTAAACAGAAAAAACTATTCAAAATATTTAGTTCATTAAAGTAGGATATTTCGTATGGCACCAGGTTATCAATATTCAAGTAAATACAAAAAGTTCAACTAGAATAACATTACTAAAAAAAAACTTGAAGGAGGGTGTTGGCGCCCGCAGGCAAAAGCATTTTAGAAAACAAAAAAAAATTTAAATAAAATTATATTGTAGGGATACACATTGTAAACTTCAAACTAAAATTTCAAGAATATTAAACATAAAAAACTATTCAAAATATTTAATTCATTAAAGCAGGATATTTCGTATGGCACCAGGTTATCAATATTCAAGTAAATACAAAAAATTTAAGTAGAGTAACATTACTAAAAAAAAACTTGAAGGAGGGTGTTGGCGCCCGCAGGCAAAAGCATTTTAGAAAACAAAAAAAAATTTAAAAAAAATTCTATTGTGGGAAAACACATAACAAACTTCAAACTAAAATTTCAAGAATATTAAATAGAAAAAAATTTCAAAATATTTAGTTTATTAAAAATGGATTTTTCGTATGGCACCAGCATATCAATATTCAAGTCAATACAAAAAGTTCAACGAGAATAACATTACTAAAAAAAAACTTGAAGGAGGGTGTTGGCGCCCGCAGGCAAAAGCATTTTAGAAAAAAAAAAAAAAAATTTAAATAAAATTATATTGTAGGGATACACATTACAAACTTCAAACTAAAATTTCAAGAATATTAAACAGAAAAAACTATTCAAAATATTTAGTTCATTAAAGTAGGATATTTCGTATGGCACCAGCTTATCAATATTTAAGTCAATACAAAAAATTCAACTCGAGTTAAATTAATAAAAAAAAATTTATGGCACCAGCTTATCAATATTCAAGTCAATACAAAATTTTCAACTAGAATTACATAACTAAAAAAAAATTTGAGGAGGGGGGGTGTTGCACCCGCAGGCAAAAGCATTTAGAAAACAAAAAAAAATTTAAATAAAATTATATTGTAGGGATACACATTACAAACTTCAAACTAAAATTTCAAGAATATTAAACAGAAAAAACTATTCAAAATATTTAGTTCATTAAAGTAGGATATTTCATATGGCACCAGGTTATCAATATTCAAGTAAATACAAAAAGTTCAACTAGAATAACATTACTAAAAAAAAACTTGAAGGAGGGTGTTGGCGCCCGCAGGCAAAAGCATTTAGAAAACAAAAAAAAATTTAAATAAAATTATATTGTAGGGATACACATTATAAACTTCAAACTAAAATTTCAAGAATATTAAACATAAAAAACTATTCAAAATATTTATTCATTAAAGCAGGATATTCGTATGGCACCAGGTTATCAATATTCAAGTAAATACAAAAAATTTAAGTAGAGTAACATTACTAAAAAAAAATTTGAAGGAGGGTATTGGCGCCCGCAGGCAAAAGCATTTAGAAAACAAAAAAAAATTTAAATAAAATTATATTGTAGGGATGGATACACATTATAAACTTCAAACTAAAATTTCAAGAATATTAAACAGAAAAAACTATTCAAAATATTTAGTTCATTAATGTAGGATATTTCGTATGGCACCAGCTTATCAATATTCAAGTCAATACAAAATGTTCAACTAGAATAACATTACTAAAAAAAAACTTGAAGGAGGGTGTTGGCGCCCGCAGGCAAAAGCATTTTAGAAAACAAAAAAAAATTTAAATAAAATTCTAATGTGAGAAAACACATTATAAACTTCAAACTAAAATTTCAAGAATATTAAACATAAAAAACTATTCAAAATATTTAGTTCATTAAAGAAGGATATTTCGTATGGCACCAGGTTATCAATATTCAAGTAAATACAAAAAGTTCAACTAGAATAACATTACTAAAAAAAAACTTGAAGGAGGGTGTTGGCGCCCGCAGGCAAAAGCATTTTAGAAAACAACAAAAAATTTAAATAAAATTATATTGTAGGGATACACATTACAAACTTCAAACTAAAATTTCAAGAATATTAAACAGAAAAAACTATTCAAAATATTTAGTTCATTTATTAGGATATTTCGTATGGCACCAGGTTATCAATATTCAAGTAAATACAAAAAGTTCCACTAGAATAACATTACTAAAAAAAAACTTGAAGGAGGGTGTTGGCTCCCGCAGGCAAAAGCATTTTAGAAATCAAAAATAAATTTAAAAAAAATTATATTGTAGGGATACACATTACAAACTTCAAACTAAAATTTCAAGAATATAAAACAGAAAAAACTATTCAAAATATTTAGTTCATTAAAGAAGAATTTTTCGTATGGCACCAGCTTATCAATATTCAAGTCAATACAAAAAATTCAACTCGAGTTAAATTACTAAAAAAAGACTTATGGCACCAGCTTATCAATATTCAAGTCAATACAAAATTTTCAACTAGAATTACATTTCTAAAAAAAAACTTGAAGGAGGGTGTTGGCGCCCGCAGGCAAAAGCATTTTAGAAAACAAAAAACGATTTAAATAAAATTATATTGTGGGATAACACATATCAAACTTTAAACTAAAATTTCAAGAATATTAAACAAAAAAAAAATATTCAAAATATTTAATTCATTAAGGAAGGATTTTGCGTATGGCACCAGGTTATCAATATTTAAGTCAATACAAAAAATTCAACTAGAGTAACATTACCAAAAAAAAAAAGTTAAAAAAAAGTTTAGATGGCACCGGCTTGGCAGTGTTTAAAAAATCTTTATTTTGGAGGGGAGCATGGAAGCCTGTATGCAAATAACATCATAAAGCAAACACAAATTAGATAACATAGTCAGATATCTGTTATAGTCTTTATAGCGGAAAAAAATTGGATTTAGTAAGATGTAAAAAAATTTGGGAAGAAAACCATGAGAATTCTTCGACAATAGGATATTAAAACACACAAAACTATATTTTAAATTAAAAAAACTATTGATTTATACATTTTCTATTTACAAAAACCTATATTATTGAAAACCTCATAAAATCCTAATAAAATATATTTTGTTGTATTTTATAATCGTTTATGGTTAAAAACACCATTAATTATTGTTGGCTGTATTTAATTTTTTAATAACTATACTGGTACAACTCTAGCTGACAGTCTTTAAGACCGTGGTTAAAATTATGATAATTAGTTAACGTCTAATTTCCTGTCCTATCATAACCTAATCTAACCTTACCAAATTAATAATATTTAAATATTTTCTTACATTGTATGTTTACAATATCGAATACTTGATAGTTAGTAAGAAAAGATCATCGCAAAGCTCACGACCAGTGATAATAGTCGTCTATCATCACCGTAGCTTCAACTAACCATAGGTTTACCTAATTAACCTTCTTATGACTTATTAGGACACTTTGAATAAAAAGATCCTGAGTTGCAGGTGCCGAACTTAAGTGTTTGATTATCAAGTTGAACCTTTGATTGTTGACACCTATTCATCCAGTTTGTCCACAAAATATTTCAATTCATCCCAGCCCAATCCCCCACACTCTGATATAACACACCCAGCCCACCTTCATATTCTCTATGCAAAAAGTTAATTAATACAAATTGTAAATCAATGCACAGTCTCTCTATTGTATTATATTTGCGATTTCATTAATTTTAAATATTTTGTATAATTAAATGGTTAAACATAAAAATAAGACAATATCATTTAAACAAGACGGTGACTAACACAATAATACTTTGATAAAAGTATATGATATAAGTACCTTCTATATTTGAATTAATCGCTTTTTTCGGTACTTTATTGGTGGACGGCACTTTTACTACAGTCCCCCAACCTACTGAGGCCACCTTGAGGCATTTCCTTATAAGAAATTAATTTAATCCTCAAACATAACTCATAATTCGAGAGTTTGTAACTAATACAATCATAATATAATATGAGTCTAGTACATTTCGTAATATTTTTTTATAATATTTACAGTTAGTGAATTATTAAGTTTGTATTCGTAATATTGTTCGAACACGGACGCGTTTTAGCGCCATCGCAGTTTCGGCATACGCCCTCAAAGCTGCGCTTTGGATGCCGAAGCTCTCGAGGTGTCTTAACCGCTCCCCGGCCGTGATTTATTGTTTTTTCTATTAGTGTATTTCTATGCACTTGTTCATGTAATATTATGAGGACAGGTGATGACATTTTGGCGTATGTACACTGCTTAGCACCCTGCAGCATTGCTGCTTTGTATTAATGTGTTTATTGTTAACATGTACACCACAGGTAAGGCGCATATGTGACCAGCAGCTATCGATTTCATACATCCATCTACTTCGGACTTTCATCCCCTGCTACGTCATGCGTCCGGTTCTACGTCACTGCATGTGAGGAAGAGCGTCACGAGGGGAGTATGTTCAAACATATAGACGCGTTTTAGCGCCACCGCAGTTTCGGCATACGCCTCAAAGCTGCGCTTTGGATGCCGAAGCTCTCGAGGTGTCTCTAACCGCTCCCCGGCCGTCCTAGACCGGGGAAGACCTCACTATATAATTTTATTATTTTTTTTGTATTATTATTCTGTACTTGGTATTATTAGTTATAACTATATATTGGTTTTGTATTCATCAATTTTTTATTACAGGAACAATATTATGTTCATTGATTTGTTTTTTCAATTATAATCTATTAGTGTATTGCTATGCACTTGTTCATGTAATATTATGAGAAAAGGTGATGACATTTTGGCGTATGTATACTGATTAGCACCCTGCAGCATTGCTGCTTTGTATTGTGTTTTACACGTGTTTATGTTATCATTTGTTCTTCACTGATTTATATTATGTATTACTATTTGGTCATCAATCATTATTCGTACCATAAGTATTGATTTTTTTCAAATATTTTGTTTTCTATCGTTAAAAAAAAAAAAAATAATGTACACACCAGGTAAGGCACATATGTGACCAGCAGCTATCGATTTCATACATCCATCTACTTCGGACTTTCATCCCCTGCTACGTCATGCGTCCGGTTCTACGTCACTGCATGTGAGGAAGAGACTCACGAGGGGAGTATGTTCAAACATATAGACGCGTTTTTGCACCACAGCAGTTTCGGCATACGCCCTCAAAGCTGCGCTTCGGATGCCGAAGCTCTCGAGGTGGCTTAACCGCTCCCCGGCCGTCCTCGACCGGGGAAGACCTCACTATATAATTTTATTATTTTTTTGTATTATTTGTTTTAACTATATATTGGTTTTGTATTCATCAATTTTTTATTACATGAACCATATTATGTTCATTGATTTTGTTCAAATTCTATAATCTATAAGTGTATTTTATGCACTTGTTCATGTAATATATGAGGAAGGTGATGACATTTTGGCGTACGTATACTGATTAGCACCCTGCAGCATTGCTGCTTTGTATTGTGTTTCACAAGTGTTAATTGGAACATGTGGTCTTACAGATTTATATTATTGTTTACTATTGGTCATCAATCTTATTCGTACCATTACGTATTGATTTTTTTTCAAAATATTTGGTTTTCTATCGTTAAAAAAAAAAAAAATAATGTACACCACAGGGAAGGCGCAATGTGACCAGCAGATATCGATATCATATATCCTCTACTTCGGACTTTCATCACAATGCTAAGGTCATGCGTCCGGTTCTACGTCACTGCCTGTGAGGCAGAGCCTCAAGGGGGGAGTATGTTCAAACATATAGATGCGTTTTCACCACAGCAGTTTCGGCATACGCACTTCAAAGCTGCGTCGGATGCGACGAAGCTCTCGAGGTGGCTTAAACGCTCCCCGGCCGTCCTCGACCGGTGAAGACCTCACTATATAATTTTATTATTTTTTGTTATTTATTTGGTTTTAACTATCTATTGGTTTTGTATTCATCAATTTTTTATTACATGAACATATTATGTTCATTGATTTGTTTTTTCAATTATAATCTATAAGTGTATTCATGCACTTGTTCATGTAATATTATGAGGCAGGGGATGACATTTTGGCTTATGTATAACTGATTAGCACCTGCAGCATGCTGATTTGTCTTGGTTTCACACGGGTTTATTGTTAACATGGTTTCTTACACTGATTTATATTATGTTACTATTTGGTCATCAATCATCATTCGTACCATTACGTATTGATTTTTTTCAAATATTTTGTTTCTATACGTTAAAAAAAAAAAAAATAATGTACACCACAGGTAAGGCGCATATGTGACCAGCAGCTATCGATTTCATACATCCATCTACTTCGGACTTTCATCCATGCTACGTCATGCGTCCGGTTATACTTCACGTGCTGTGAGGCAGAGCTCACGGGGGAATAGTTCAAACATATAGACGCGTTTTTGCACCACAGCAGTTTCGGCTACGCCCTCAAGCTGCGCTTCG
The DNA here is from genome assembly GCA_008086715.1 of Sitobion miscanthi. NCBI lineage: Eukaryota > Metazoa > Arthropoda > Insecta > Hemiptera > Aphididae > Sitobion > Sitobion miscanthi. The sequence continues at coordinate 16,997 of SSSL01000333.1, forward strand.
GATGCAGAAGCTCTCCGATGTGGCTTAACGCTCCCGGGCCGTCCTCGACCGGTGAAGACCTCACTATATAATT
>SSSL01000528.1:0-17568 GCA_008086715.1 Sitobion miscanthi
AGCGTGCTATTGGCGTGCTATTGGCCTGAACTATTTGAAAAGCGTAACCAAAACCCCAGGTACCTTGCGCTTTGCCCCTTTAATGTCATTTCCCCAGCCCCCCAAAACGACAAAAAATTATTTTTCGCATTTTTTTTTAACGCCAACATTTAGCGTGCTATTGGCGTGAACATATTTGAAAAGCGTAAACCAAAAACCCCAGGAACACTGCACTTTGCCCCTTTAGTGCCATTTCCCCAGCACCCCCCACCAAACGACAAAAAACTATTTATCGAATTATATTTAACGCCAACATTTAGCGTGCTAATGGCATGAATTGGCGTGAACTATTTCGAAACCCTACATTCAAAACCCCAAGTGCCAGGGTCGTTACCATTTATTCGCCATTTTCCTAGTCCCCCCCAAACGACAAAAAAACTATTTATCGGATTATATTTAATGCCAACATTTAGCGTGCTATTGGCGTGAATTGGCGTGAACTATTTTGAAAAAGCGTAAACCAAAAACCCCAGGAACCGTGCACTATGGCCCTTTAGTGCCATTTCCCCAGAACCCCCCACCAACGACAAAAAAAAATTTTTTCGCATTTTTTTTAACGCAACATTTAGCGTGCTAGTTGGCGTGAACTATTTTGAAAAAGCGTAAAAAAACGCCAGGTACCTTGCGCTTTGCCCCTTTAATGCCATTTCCCCCCCCAGCCCCCCCCCAAACGACAAAAAAATATTTTTCGCATTTTTTTTAACGCCAACATTTAGCGTGCTATTGGCGTGAACTATTTTGAAAAAGCGTAACCAAAAACCCCCCAGGTACCTTGCGCTTTGCCCCTTTAATGTCATTTCCCCCAGCCCCCCAAAACGACAAAAAAATTATTTTTCGCATTTTTTTTAAACGCCAACATTTAGCGTGCTATTGCCTGAACTATTTTGAAAAAGCGTAAACCAAAAACCCAGGAACCATGCACTTTGCCCCTTTAGTGCCATTTCCCCAGCACCCCCCACCAAACGACAAAAAATTATTTTTCGCATTTTTTTGAACGCCAACATTTAGCGTGCTATTGGCGAGAATTGGCGTGAACTATTTCGAAACCCTACATTCAAAACCCCATGTGCCAGGGTCGTTACCATTTTTTCGCCATTTTCCTAGTCCCCCCCAAACGACAAAAAAACTATTTATCAGATTATATTTAATGCCAACATTTAGCGTGCTATTGGCGTGAATTGGCGTGAACTATTTTGAAAAAGCGTAAACCAAAAACCCCAGGTACCTTGCGCTTTGCCCCTTTAATGCCATTTCCCCAGCCCCCCAAAACGACAAAAAATTATTTTTCGCATTTTTTTTAACGCCAACATTTAGCGTGCTATTGGCGTGAACTATTTTGAAAAAGCGTAAACCAAAAACCCCAGGAACCGTGCACTTTGCCCCTTTAGTGCCATTTCCCCAGTACCCCCCACCAAACGACAAAAAGCTATTTTTCCGCATTTTTTTAACGCCAACATTTAGCGTGCTATTGGCGTGAACTATTTTGAAAAAGCGTAAACCAAAAACGCCAGGTACCTTGCGCTTTGCCCCTTTAATGCCATTTCCCCAGCCCCCCAAAACGACAAAAAAATTATTTTTCGCATTTTTTTTAACGCCAACATTTAGCGTGCTATTGGCGTGAACTATTTTGAAAAAGCGTAAACCAAAAACCCCAGGAACCGTGCACTTTGCCCCTTTAGTGCCATTTCCCCAGTACCCCCCACCAAACGACAAAAAGCTATTTTTCGCATTTTTTTTAACGCCAACATTTAGCGTGCTATTGGCGTGAACTATTTTGAAAAAGCGTAAACCAAAAACCCCAGGTACCTTGCGCTTTGCCCCTTTAATGCCATTTCCCCAGCCCCCCAAAACGACAAAAAAATTATTTTTCGCATTTTTTTTAACGCCAACATTTAGCGTGCTATTGGCGTGAACTATTTTGAAAAAGCGTAAACCAAAAACCCCAGGTACCTTGCGCTTTGCCCCTTTAATGTCATTTCCCCAGCCCCCCAAAACGACAAAAAAATTATTTTTCGCATTTTTTTTAACGCCAACATTTAGCGTGCTATTGGCCTGAACTATTTTGAAAAAGCGTAAACCAAAAACCCCAGGAACCATGCACTTTGCCCCTTTAGTGCCATTTCCCCAGCACCCCCCACCAAACGACAAAAAACTATTTTTCGCATTTTTTTGAACGCCAACATTTAGCGTGCTATTGGCGAGAATTGGCGTGAACTATTTCGAAACCCTACATTCAAAACCCCATGTGCCAGGGTCGTTACCATTTTTTCGCCATTTTCCTAGTCCCCCCCAAACGACAAAAAAACTATTTATCAGATTATATTTAATGCCAACATTTAGCGTGCTATTGGCGTGAATTGGCGTGAACTATTTTGAAAAAGCGTAAACCAAAAACCCCAGGTACCTTGCGCTTTGCCCCTTTAATGCCATTTCCCCAGCCCCCCAAAACGACAAAAAAATTATTTTTCGCATTTTTTTTAACGCCAACATTTAGCGTGCTATTGGCGTGAACTATTTTGAAAAAGCGTAAACCAAAAACCCCAGGAACCGTGCACTTTGCCCCTTTAGTGCCATTTCCCCAGTCCCCCCACCAAACGACAAAAAACTATTTTTCGCATTTTTTTTAACGCCAACATTTAGCGTGCTATTGGCGTGAACTATTTTGAAAAAGCGTAAACCAAAACGCCAGGTACCTTGCGCTTTGCCCCTTTAATGCCATTTCCCCAGCCCCCCAAACGACAAAAAACTATTTTTCGCATTTTTTTTAACGCCAACATTTAGCGTGCTATTGGCGTGAACTATTTTGAAAAAGCGTAAACCAAAAACCCCAGGAACCGTGCACTTTGCCCCTTTAGTGCCATTTCCCCAGCCCCCCCCACCAAACGACAAAAAATTATTTTTCGCATTTTTTTTAACGCCAACATTTAGCGTGCTATTGGCGTGAATTGGCGTGAACTATTTTGAAAAAGCGTAAACCAAAAACCCCAGGTACCTTGCGCTTTGCCCCTTTAATGCCATTTCCCCAGCCCCCCAAAACGACAAAAAATTATTTTTCGCATTTTTTTTAACGCCAACATTTAGCGTGCTATTGGCCTGAACTATTTTGAAAAAGCGTAAACCAAAAACCCCAGGAACCATGCACTTTGCCCCTTTAGTGCCATTTCCCCAGCACCCCCCACCAAACGACAAAAAACTATTTTTCGCATTTTTTTGAACGCCAACATTTAGCGTGCTATTGGCGAGAATTGGCGTGAACTATTTCGAAACCCTACATTCAAAACCCCATGTGCCAGGGTCGTTACCATTTTTTCGCCATTTTCCTAGTCCCCCCCAAACGACAAAAAACTATTTATCAATTATATATTTAATGCCAACATTTAGCGTGCTATTGGCGTGAATTGGCGTGAACTATTTTGAAAAAGCGTAAACCAAAAACCCCAGGTACCTTGCGCTTTGCCCTTTAATGCCATTTCCCCACCCCCCAAAACGACAAAAAATTATTTTTCGCATTTTTTTTAACGCCAACATTTAGCGTGCTATTGGCGTGAACTATTTTGAAAAAGCGTAAACCAAAACCCCAGGAACCGTGCACTTTGCCCCTTTAGTGCCATTTCCCCAGTACCCCCACCCCCAAACGACAAAAAGCTATTTTTCGCATTTTTTTTAACGCCAACATTTAGCGTGCTATTGGCGTGAACTATTTTGAAAAAGCGTAAACCAAAAAAAACGCCAGGTACCTTGCGCTTTGCCCCTTTAATGCCATTTCCCCAGCCCCCAAAACGACAAAAAAATTATTTTTCGCATTTTTTTTAACGCCAACATTTAGCGTGCTATTGGCGTGAACTATTTTGAAAAAGCGTAAACCAAAAACCCAGGAACCGTGCACTTTGCCCCTTTAGTGCCATTTCCCCAGTACCCCCCACCAAACGACAAAAAGCTATTTTTCGCATTTTTTTTAACGCCAACATTTAGCGTGCTATTGGCGTGAATTGGCGTGAACTATTTTGAAAAAGCGTAAACAAAAAAACCCCAGGTACCTTGCGCTTTGCCCCTTTAGTGCCATTTCCCTAGCCCCTCAAACGACAAAAAATTATTTTTCGCATTTTTTTAACGCCAACATTTAGCGTGCTATTGGCGTGAACTATTTTGAAAAGCGTAAACCAAAAACCCCAGGTACCTTGCGCTTTGCCCCTTTAATGCCATTTCCCCAGCCCCCCAAACGACAAAAAAATTATTTTTCGAATTTTTTTTAAACGCCAACATTTAGCGTGCTATTGGCGTGAACTATTTTGAAAAAGCGTAAACCAAAAACCCCAGGAACCGTGCACTTTGCCCCTTTAGTGCCATTTCCCCAGCACCCCCCACCAAACGACAAAAAACTATTTTTCGCATTTTTTTTAACGCCAACATTTAGCGTGCTATTGGCGTGCTATTGGCGTGAACTATTTTGAAAAAGCGTAAACCAAAAACCCCAGGTACCTTGCGCTTTGCCCCTTTAATGCCATTTCCCCAGCCCCCCAAAACGACAAAAAAATTTTTTCGCATTTTTTTTAACGCCAACATTTAGCGTGCTATTGGCGTGAACTATTTTGAAAAAGCGTAAACCAAAAACCCCAGGTACCTTGCGCTTTGCCCCTTTAATGCCATTTCCCCCCAGCCCCCCAAAACGACAAAAAAATATTTTTCGCATTTTTTTTACGCCAACATTTAGCGTGCTATTGGCGTGCTATTGGCGTGAACTATTTTGAAAAAGCGTAAACCAAAAACTTCAGGAACAGTGCACTTTGCCCCTTTAGTGCCATTTCCCCAGCCCCCCCCCCACCAAACGACAAAAAACTATTTATCGAATTATATTTAACGCCAACTTTAGCGTGCTATTGCATGAATTGGCGTGAACTATTTCGAAACCCTACATTCAAAACCCCAAGTGCCAGGGTCGTTACCATTTTTTCGCCATTTTCCTAGTCCCCACAAATGACAAAAAAACTATATATCGAATTATATTTAACGCCAACATTTAGCGTGCTATTGGCGTGCAATTGGCGTGAACTCTATTGAAAAAGCGTAAACCAAAAACCCCAGGTACCTTGCGCTTTGCCCCTTTAATGTGCCATTTCCCCCCCCCCCCCCCCCCAAAACGACAAAAAAATATTTTTCGCATTTTTTTTAACGCCAACATTTAGCGTGCTATTGGCGTGAACTATTTTGAAAAAGCGTAAAACCAAAACCCCAGGTACCTTGAGCTTTGCCCCTTTAATGCCATTTCCCCAGCCCCCCAAAACGACAAAAAAATATTTTTCGCATTTTTTTAACGCCAACATTTAGCGTGCTATTGGCGTGAACTATTTTGAAAAAGCGTAAACCAAAACCCCAGGAACCGTGCACTTTGCCCCTTTAGTGCCATTTCCCCAGTCACCCCCCACCCCCCCCAACGACAAAAAGCTATTTTTTTCGCATTTTTTTTAACGCCAACATTTAGCGTGCTATTGGCGTGAATTGGCGTGAACTATTTTGAAAAAGCGTAAACAAAAAAACCCCAGGTACCTTGCGCTTTGCCCCTTTAATGCCATTTCCCCAGCCCCCCAAAACGACAAAAAATTATTTTTCGCATTTTTTTTACGCCAACATTTAGCGTGCTATTGGCGTGAACTATTTTGAAAAGCGTAAACCAAAAACCCCAGGTACCTTGCGCTTTGCCCCTTTAATGCCATTTCCCCCCAGCCCCCAAAACGACAAAAAAATTATTTTTCGAATTTTTTTAACGCCAACATTTAGCGTGCTATTGGCGTGAACTATTTTGAAAAAGCGTAAACCAAAAACCCCAGGAACTGTGCACTTTGCCCCTTTAGTGCCATTTCCCCAGCACCTCCCACCAAACGACAAAAAACTATTTTTCGCATTTTTTTTAACGCCAACATTTAGCGTGCTATTGGCGTGCTATTGGCGTGAACTATTTTGAAAAAGCGTAAACCAAAAACCCCAGGTACCTTGCGCTTTGCCCCTTTAATGCCATTTCCCCAGCCCCCCAAAACGACAAAAAAATTTTTTCGCATTTTTTTTAACGCCAACATTTAGCGTGCTATTGGCGTGAACTATTTTGAAAAAGCGTAAACCAAAAACCCCAGGAACCGTGCACTTTGCCCCTTTAGTGCCATTTCCCCAGTACCCCCCCCCCCAAACGACAAAAAGCTATTTTTCGCATTTTTTTTAACGCCAACATTTAGCGTGCTATTGGCGTGAACTATTTTGAAAAAGCGTAAACCAAAAACGCCAGGTACCTTGCGCTTTGCCCCTTTAATGCCATTTCCCCAGCCCCCCAAAACGACAAAAAAATATTTTTCGCATTTTTTTTTAACGCCAACATTTAGCGTGCTATTGGCGTGAACTATTTTGAAAAAGCGTAAACCAAAAACCCCAGGAACCGTGCACTTTGCCCCTTTAGTGCCATTTCCCCAGTACCCCCCCCACCAAACGACAAAAAGCTATTTTTCGCATTTTTTTTAACGCCAACATTTAGCGTGCTATTGGCGTGAATTGGCGTGAACTATTTTGAAAAAGCGTTAACAAAAAAACCCCAGGTACCTTGCGCTTTGCCCCTTTAATGCCATTTCCCTAGCCCCCCAAAACGACAAAAAAATTATTTTTCGCATTTTTTTTAACGCCAACATTTAGCGTGCTATTGGCGTGAACTATTTTGAAAAAGCGTAAACCAAAAACCCCAGGTACCTTGCGCTTTGCCCCTTTAATGCCATTTCCCCAGCCCCCCAAAACGACAAAAAAATATTTTTCGAATTTTTTTTAACGCCAACATTAGCGTGCTATTGGCGTGAACTATTTTGAAAAAGCGTAAACCAAAAACCCCAGAACCGTGCACTTGCCCCTTTAGTGCCATTTCCCCAGCACTTCCCACCAAACGACAAAAAACTATTTTTCGCATTTTTTTTAACGCCAACATTTAGCGTGCTATTGGCGTGCTATTGCCTGAACTATTTTGAAAAGCGTAAACCAAAAACCCCAGTACCGGGCTTGCGCTTGCCCCTTTAATGCCATTTCCCCAGCCCCCCAAAACGACAAAAAATTATTTTTCGCATTTTTTTTAACGCCAACATTTAGCGTGCTATTGGCGTGAACTATTTTGAAAAAGCGTAAACCAAAAACCCCAGGTACCTTGCGCTTTGCCCCTTTAATGCCATTTCCCCAGCCCCCCAAAACGACAAAAAAATATTTTTCGCATTTTTTTTAACGCCAACATTTAGCGTGCTATTGGCGTGCTATTGGCGTGAACTATTTTGAAAAAGCGTAAACCAAAAACTTCAGGAACAGTGCACTTTGCCCCTTTAGTGCCATTTCCCAGCACCCCCCGCACCAAACGACAAAAAACTATTTATCGAATTATATTTAACGCCAACATTTAGCGTGCTTATGGCATGAATTAGCGTGAACTATTTCGAACTACCACTACATTCAAACCCCAAGTGCCAGGGTCGTTACCATTTTTTCGCCATTTTCCTAGTCCCCCCCAAATGACAAAAAAACTATTTATCGGATTATATTTAACGCCAACATTTAGCGTGCTATTGGCGTGAATTGGCGTGAACTATTTTGAAAAAGCGTAAACCAAAAACCCCAGGTACCTTGCGCTTTGCCCCTTTAATGCCATTTCCCCAGCCCCCCAAAACGACAAAAAAATTATTTTTCGCATTTTTTTTAACGCCAACATTTAGCGTGCTATTGGCGTGAACTATTTTGAAAAAGCGTAAACCAAAAACCCCAGGTACCTTGAGCTTTGCCCCTTTAATGCCATTTCCTCAGCCCCCCAAAACGACAAAAAAATTATTTTTCGCATTTTTTTTAACGCCAACATTTAGCGTGCTATTGGCGTGAACTATTTTGAAAAAGCGTAAACCAAAAACCCCAGGAACCGTGCACTTTGCCCCTTTAGTGCCATTTCCCCAGTACCCCCACCAAACGACAAAAAGCTATTTTTCGCATTTTTTTTAACGCCAACATTTAGCGTGCTATTGGCGTGAATTGGCGTGAACTATTTTGAAAAAGCGTAAACAAAAAAACCCCAGGTACCTTGCGCTTTGCCCCTTTAATGCCATTTCCCTAGCCCCCCAAAACGACAAAAAATTATTTTTCGCATTTTTTTTAACGCCAACATTTAGCGTGCTATTGGCGTGAACTATTTTGAAAAGCGTAAACCAAAAACCCCAGGTACCTTGCGCTTTGCCCCTTTAATGCCATTTCCCCAGCCCCCCAAAACGACAAAAAAATTATTTTTCGCATTTTTTTTAACGCCAACATTTAGCGTGCTATTGGCGTGAACTATTTTGAAAAAGCGTAAACCAAAAACCCCAGGTACCTTGCGCTTTGCCCCTTTAATGCCATTTCCCCAGCCCCCCAAAACGACAAAAAAATTATTTTTCGCATTTTTTTTAACGCCAACATTTAGCGTGCTATTGGCGTGCTATTGGCGTGAACTATTTTGAAAAAGCGTAAACCAAAAACTTCAGGAACAGTGCACTTTGCCCCTTTAGTGCCATTTCCCCAGCACCCCCCACCAAACGACAAAAAACTATTTATCGAATTATATTTAACGCCAACATTTAGCGTGCTTATGGCATGAATTAGCGTGAACTATTTCGAAACCCTACATTCAAAACCCCAAGTGCCAGGGTCGTTACCATTTTTTCGCCATTTTCCTAGTCCCCCCCAAATGACAAAAAAACTATTTATCGGATTATATTTAACGCCAACATTTAGCGTGCTAATGGCGTGAATTGGCGTGAACTATTTCGAAATCCTACATTCAAAACCCCAAGTGCCAGGGTCGTTACCATTTTTTCGCCATTTTCCTAGTCCCCCCCAAACGACATAAAAACTATTTATCGGATTATATTTAAAGCCAACATTTAGCGTGCTATTGGCGTGAACTATTTTGAAAAAGCGTAAACCAAAAACCCCAGGAACCGTGCACTATGGCCCTTTAGTGCCATTTCCCCAGAACCCCCCACCAAACGACAAAAAACTATTTTTCGCATTTTTTTTAACGCCAACATTTAGCGTGCTATTGGCGTGAACTATTTTGAAAAAGCGTAAACCAAAAACGCCAGGTACCTTGCGCTTTGCCCCTTTAGTGCCTTTCCCCAGCACCCCCCCCAAAACGACAAAAAAATTATTTTTCGCATTTTTTTTAACGCCAACATTTAGCGTGCTATTGGCGTGAACTATTTTGAAAAAGCGTAAACCAAAAACCCCAGGAACCGTGCACTTTGCCCCTTTAGTGCCATTTCCCCAGCACCTCCCACCAAACGACAAAAAACTATTTTTCGCATTTTTTTTAACGCCAACATTTAGCGTGCTATTGGCGTGCTATTGGCGTGAACTATTTTGAAAAAGCGTAAACCAAAAACCCCAGGTACCTTGCGCTTTGCCCCTTTAATGCCATTTCCCCAGCCCCCCAAAACGACAAAAAAATTATTTTTCGCATTTTTTTTAACGCCAACATTTAGCGTGCTATTGGCGTGAACTATTTTGAAAAAGCGTAAACCAAAAACCCCAGGTACCTTGCGCTTTGCCCCTTTAATGCCATTTCCCCAGCCCCCCAAAACGACAAAAAAATTATTTTTCGCATTTTTTTTAACGCCAACATGTGCGTGCTATTGGCGGCTATTGGCGTGAACTATTTTGAAAAAGCGTAAACCAAAAACTTCAGGAACAGTGCACTTTGCCCCTTTAGTGCCATTCCCCAGCACCCCCCACCAAACGACAAAAAACTATTTATCGAATTATATTTAACGCCAACATTTAGCGTGCTTATGGCATGAATTAGCGTGAACTATTTCGAAACCCTACATTCAAAACCCCAAGTGCAGGGTCGTTACCATTTTTTCGCCATTTTCCTAGTCCCCCCCAAATGACAAAAAAACTATTTATCGGATTATATTTAACGCCACATTTAGCGTGCTAATGGCGTGAATTGGCGTGAACTATTTCGAAATCCTACATTCAAAACCCAAACCCCATGCCAGGGTCGTTACCATTTTTTCGCCATTTTCCTAGTCCCCCCCAAACGACATAAAAACTATTTATCGGATTATATTTAAAGCCAACATTTAGCGTGCTATTGGCGTGAACTATTTTGAAAAAGCGTAAACCAAAAACCCCAGGAACCGTGCACTATGGCCCTTTAGTGCCATTTCCCCAGAACCCCCACCAAACGACAAAAAACTATTTTTCGCATTTTTTTTAACGCCAACATTTAGCGTGCTATTGGCGTGAACTATTTTGAAAAAGCGTAAACCAAAAACGCCAGTACCCGTTGCGCTTTGCCCCTTTAATGCCATTTCCCCAGCCCCCCAAAACGACAAAAAAATTATTTTTCGCATTTTTTTTAACGCCAACATTTAGCGTGCTATTGGCGTGAACTATTTTGAAAAAGCGTAAACCAAAAACCCCAGGAACCGTGCACTTTGCCCCTTTAGTGCCATTTCCCCAGCACTTCCCACCAAACGACAAAAAACTATTTTTCGCATTTTTTTTTAACGCCAACATTTAGCGTGCTATTGGCGTGCTATTGCCTGAACTATTTTGAAAAAGCGTAAACCAAAAACCCCAGGTACCTTGCGCTTTGCCCCTTTAATGCCATTTCCCCAGCCCCCCAAAACGACAAAAAAATTATTTTTCGCATTTTTTTTAACGCCAACATTTAGCGTGCTATTGGCGTGAACTATTTTGAAAAAGCGTAAACCAAAAACCCCAGGAACCATGCACTTTGCCCCTTTAGTGCCATTTCCCCAGCACCCCCCCCACCAAACGACAAAAAACTATTTTTCGCATTTTTTTTAACGCCAACATTTAGCGTGCTATTGGCGTGCTATTGGCCTGAACTATTTTGAAAAAGCGTAAACCAAAAACCCCAGGTACCTTGCGCTTTGCCCCTTTAATGTCATTTCCCCAGCCCCCCAAAACGACAAAAAAATTATTTTTCGCATTTTTTTTAACGCCAACATTTAGCGTGCTATTGGCGTGCTATTGGCCTGAACTATTTTGAAAAAGCGTAAACCAAAAACCCCAGGAACCATGCACTTTGCCCCTTTAGTGCCATTTCCACAGCACCCCCCACCAAACAACAAAAAACTATTTTTCGCAATTTTTTGAACGCCAACATTTAGCGTGCTATTGGCGAGAATTGGCGTGAACTATTTCGAAACCCTACATTCAAAACCCCATGTGCCAGGGTCGTTACCATTTTTTCGCCATTTTCCTAGTCCCCCCCAAACGACAAAAAAACTATTTATCGGATTATATTTAAAGCCAACATTTAGCGTGCTATTGGCGTGAATTGGCGTGAACTATTTTGAAAAAGCGTAAACAGAAAAACCCCAGGTACCTTGCGCTTTGCCCCTTTAATGCCATTTCCCCAGCCCCTCAAAACGACAAAAAATTATTTTTCGCATTTTTTTTAACGCCAACATTTAGCGTGCTATTGGCGTGCTATTGGCGTGAACTATTTTGAAAAAGCGTAAACCAAAACCCCAGGAACAGTGCACTTTGCCCCTTTAGTGCCATTTCCCCAGCACCCCCCACCAAACGACAAAAAACTATTTATCGAATTATATTTAACGCCAACATTTAGCGTGCTAATGGCATGAATTGGCGTGAACTATTTCGAAACCCTACATTCAAAACCCCAAGTGCCAGGGTCGTTACCATTTTTTCGCCATTTTCCTAGTCCCCCCCAAACGACAAAAAAAACTATATCGGATTATATTTAACGCCAACATTTAGCGTGCTTATGGCGTGAATTGGCGTGAACTATTTCAAAATCCTACATTCAAAACCCCAAGTGCCAGGGTCGTTACCATTTTTTCGCCATTTTCCTAATCCCCCCCAAACGACAAAAAAACTATTTATCGGATTATATTTAATGCCAACATTTAGCGTGCTATTGGCGTGAATTGGCGTGAACTATTTTGAAAAAGCGTAATCCAAAAACCCCAGGTACCTTGCGCTTTGCTCCTTTAATGCCATTTCCCCAGCCCCCCAAAACGACAAAAAAATTATTTTTTGTATTTTTTTTAACGCCAACATTTAGCGTGCTATTGGCGTGAACTATTTTGAAAAAGCGTAAACAAAAACCCCAGGTACCTTGCGCTTTGCCCCTTTAATGCCATTTCCCCAGCCCCCCAAAACGACAAAAAAATTATTTTTTGCATTTTTTTTAACGCCAACATTTAGCGTGCTATTGGCGTGAACTATTTTGAAAAAGCGTAAACCAAAAACCCCAGGTACCTTGCGCTTTGCCCCTTTATTGCCATTTCTCCAGCCCCCCAAAACGACAAAAAAATTATTTTTCGCATTTTTTTTAACGCAAATATTTAGCGTGCTATTGGCATGAACTATTTCGAAACCCTACATTCAAAACCCCAAGTGCCAGGGTCGTTACCATTTTTTCGCCATTTTCCTAGTCCCCCCCAAACGACAAAAAAAACTATTGATCGGATTATATTTAAAGCCAACATTTAGCGTGCTATTGGCGTGAATTGGCGTGAACTATTTTGAAAAAGCGTAAACCATAAACCCCAGGAACCGTGCACTATGCCCCTTTAGTGCCATTTCCCCAGAACCCCCCACCAAACAACCAAAAACTATTTTTCGCATTTTTTTGAACGCCAACATTTAGCGTGCTATTGGCGTGCTATTGGCGTGAACTCTATTGAAAAAGCGTAAACCAAAAACCCCAGGAACAGTGCACTTTTCTCCTTTAGTGCCATTTCCCCAGCACCCCCCCCCCCCCCAAAAAAACGACTAAAAATTGATTTTTCGAATTTTTTTTAACGCCAACATTTAGCGTGCTATTGGCGTGAACTATTTTGAAAAAGCGTAAACCAAAAACCCCAGGTACCTTGCGCTTTGCCAATTTAATGCCATTACCCCAGCACCCCCCACCAAACGACAAAAAACTATTTTTCGCATTTTTTTTAAAGCCAACATTTATAGTCCGCGACATGAAAAGTGGCCGATGACCGTCACGAACCTAGCGGCCGTTTCGCCTTAGTGGTTCTTAATCTATTTAAATTAATTGCCGCGTTTTTTTGAATTAACCATTTCAACGCGTAATCAACGCGATAACTCCTAAACTCCAAAACTCCTATACAAATGATTTTATACTTCAATTTTAAAAGTATTAACAAAGACGTTAACAAACCATAACCATTATTTATTATCTATTTATAATTACTTTTTTTACATCATTATGTATTTTTAGACAGAAATCAGGAACGAAAGAGTTAAACATAATTTACTAAAATTACTGTAAAATATTTTATATTCAATTTTTTATTCAAACCAAACATAACAAAAAAAAATTTTAATTTAATATAATTTAAGACACATATCTTATCCGTGATTTTCTTCTTCATCACTCCAGTCACTGTTATCTGGTAATATTGTCATAATCATTGGTTCCATCATGGTGTCCCTCATTATTTCTTTTTGGTTGTCCTCGTCCTGGATTTTTTCTGCATGACGAACGCATTTCTTCCAATCGTCTACTGTCACTGCATCCAATGCTTCATGTGTTAGACGTTCAATGTCAACCATTTTAAAAGTATTGTTTTTTTACGACATTTAATATTAATTGAGCCGTTGGGTACTCACCTCGGTCGTAAAACTCGTGGACAGTTCTCCTCACAACATCGGAATCGAAATCATCCAGCTCCGTAACAGTTTTTGCGCGTTTATACCCTTTACGTGGAGAAACAAACGTAGGATCCGCATTTGGTGTTTCTGGATTAATATTGTTTTTTCCTTCAGCACAAAGCCGTCTTACAGTACGATATCCCACACCACAAGCTTCGGCAGTAACTACTTGCGCATTTTTAAAAAAATCAGCAGTTAAATCTGACTTCTTTGATAATTCTTTTAAAATGAATACACATTATAAATAATTTTTTTACTCTGACTGTGAGTATCTGAATCAGAAAACGACATTTTTAAATTGATTACACGGTAACGCAGGAGAAAAACAGTGTAAAAAATAGTTGTTTACGAGCGCACAGTAAACAACATACAAAAAGATAAAACACGAGTGCATAAAACGTGTTTGTATTATGTGTATTACTATATAACCCTACCACAGTACTTTCTGCAGCTGCCCTCCAGGCATTCCAGAGGATCCGCGAAGGGTGCTCAAAAAAACCAGTCTACTATAATGTATGGAATATAATATGTATGAAATACACATTGCGCGCAGACGCGTGGTACTGCGACCGCCGCGCACCGGGCAGGAGGTGGTATAGGTTGAGAACCAATGGCTAACAGGTAGGGAAGCCGCAACGGGTCGCGGTACAAATCGGCCACTTTTCATGTCGCGGACTATAGCGTGCTATTGGCGTGCTATTGGCGTGAACTATTTTGAAAAAGCGTAAACCAAAAACCCCAGGTACCGTGCACTTTGCCCCTTTAGTGCCATTCCCCAGCACCCCCCCCCTCCCAAAACGACAAAAAAATTATTTTTCGCATTTTTTTTAACGCCAATATTTAGCGTGCTAATGGCGTGAATTGGCGTGAACTATTTCGAAACCCTACATTCAAAACCCCAAGTGCCAGGGTCGTTAGGTAAGGTTAGGTTAGGTTTAGGTTAGGTTGGTCGGCAGAGACCTACCCCCACCTCCACGCGGTGCCGACCGGAAACGGAACTCCGGTTCCGGCCAACGGGGGAGGCACAGAAGGCAAACTGTCTAAAACCAAACACCGGCGGGTCAACAACAGCGACCAGAGAGGGCCAACATCGCCCTCCAACCACCGAACATAGACCGAAGGCCCAATGCACGGAAGACCGGGAAGGGTAGACGGGGACCCAGAGGTTAGTAAACGAAGCGGCTGAGTACCAACATCCGAAAAGGCCCCCCAGCGGCAGGCGTGCCCCGGGGCACTAGTAGGACGCCCACGGACGACTCGTCCACGTCCGGGCGATCTCGATTGATGGGAAAGGCCGCTAGTCAGAACGCCTCAGGAAACCGCAGACCGGTCAACCAACGCACCGAGCAGCACGACGACAACCGAGCGGAGGAAACAGAAGGAAAACTGGCAAACCACCACCGGAGGGACGCGAACTCCAGAACATCGAAGGAGAAATCGCCAGGCACGAGACTCGAGGCCGACTGGCTAACAAGCCGGGCCGAGAAAAATAAAGAACGTGACTTCAAGACTGGCGGGCAGCAAAAGCCGGGTCGCGAAGTCAACCAAAGCGAACAGCGGGCCTTAAGCCATCAACGCAATTTCTTTAATAAAATGTTATCTAAAATAGTTTAAATGTGCACCCATTAAGGGCCAAACAAAAGTTGTCAAATATTAAATTTAAATGTTAATGTTATTTCTTAAATCTAATAAACGATGGCGGCGTCGCGGAAGTACTGCGAAAGCAATTCCCGCGGCGCCGTCGGTTCAAAACTGAAAAAAAAAAAAAAAAAAAAAAAGGTTTAAGTTAGGTTAGGTTTAGGTTAGGTTAGGTTAGGTTAGGTTAGGTTTAGGTTAGGTTGGTCGGCAGAGACCTACCCCCACCTCCACGCGGTGCCGACCGGAAACGGAACTCCGGTTCCGGCCAACGGGGGAGGCACAGAAGGCAAACTGTATAAAACCAAACACCGGCGGGTCATCAACAGCGACCAGAGAGGGCCAACATCGCCCTCCAACCACCGAACACAGACCGAAGGCCCGATGCACGGAAGACCGGGAAGGTTAGACGGGGACCCAGCGGCTAGTAAACTAAGCGGCTCAGTATCATCATCCGAAACTGCCCCACAGCGGCAGGCGTGCCCCGGGGCATTAGTAGGACGCCCACAGCACGATTCGTCACCGTCCGGGCGATCGCGATTGATGAGAAAGGCCGCTAGTCAGAACGCCTCAGGAAACCGCAGACCGGTCAACCAACGCACCGAGCAGCACGACGACAATCGAACGGAGGAAACAGAAGGAAAACTGTATAAAACCGAACACCGGCGGGTCAACAACAGCGACCAGAGAGGGCCAACATCGCCCTCCAACCACCGAACACAGACCGAAGGCCCGATGCACGGAAGACCGGGAAGGTTAGACGGGGACCCAGCGGTTAGTAAACTATGCGGCTCAGTATCATCATCCGAAACGGCCCCGCAGCGGCCCCTCCGCCGCAGGCGTGCCCCCGGGGCACTAGTAGGACGCCCACGGACGACTGGTCCACGTCCGGGCGATCGCGATTGATGAGAAAGGCCGCTAGTCAGAACGCCTCAGGAAACCGCAGACCGGTCAACCAACGCACCGAGCAGTACGACGAACAAACGAACGGAGGATACAGAAGGAAAACTGGCAAACCACCACCGGAGTGACGCGAACTCCAGAACAACAGAAGGAGAATTCGCGAGGCACGAGACTCGAGGCCGACTGGCTAACAAGCCGGGCCGAGAAGACCAAGAACGTGACTTCAAGACTGGCGGGCAGCAAAGCCGGGTCGAGAAGTCAACAAATGCGAACAGCGGGCCTTAAGCCAACAATGTAATTTATTTTATTAATAAAATGTAATGTAAAACTAGTTTCAATGTGCACCCATTAAGGGACTAAACAAAAGGTGTAAAAAAATTAAATTTATAAATGTCACATTATTAAATTCAATATACGATGGCGGCGTCGCGGAAGTAATGCGAAAGCAGTCCCCGCGACGCCGTCGGTTCAAACAGGAAAAAAAAAAAAAAAAAAAAAAAAAAAAAAGGTTAGGTTAGGTTAGGTTAGGTTAGGTTAGGTTAGGTTAGGTTAGGTTGGTCGGCAGAGACCTACCCCCACCTCCACGCGGTGCCGACCGGAAACGGAACTCCGGTTCCGGCCAACGGGGGAGGCACAGAAGGCAAACTGTATAAAACCAAAACCGGCGGGTCATCAACAGCGACCAGAGAGGGCCAACATCGCCCTCCAACCACCGAATACAGACCGAAGGCCCGATGCACGGAAGACCGGGAAGGTTAGACGGGGACCCAGCGGCTAGTAAACTAAGCGGCTCAGTATCATCATCCGAAACTGCCCCACAGCGGCAGGCGTGCCCGGGGCATTAGTAGGACGCCCACAGCACGATTCGTCACCGTCCGGGCGATCGCGATTGATGAGAAAGGCCGCTAGTCAGAACGCCTCAGGAAACCGCAGACCGGTCAACCAACGCACCGAGCAGCACGACGACTATCGAACGAGGGAGGAACAGAAGGAAAACTGTATAAAACCGAACACCGGCGGGTCAACAACAGCGACCAGAGAGGGCCAACATCGCCCTCCAACCACCGAACACAGACCGAAGGCCCGATGCACGGAAGACCGGGAAGGTAGACGGGGACCCAGCGGTCAGTAAACTATGCGGCTCAGTATCATCATCCGAAACGGCCCCGCAGCGGCCCCTCCGCCGCAGGCGTGCCCCCGGGGCACTAGTAGGACGCCCACGGACGACTGGTCCACGTCCGGGCGATCGCGATTGATGAGAAAGGCCGCTAGTCAGAACGCCTC